>JAODAL010001472.1:0-229727 GCA_025379985.1 Phyllomedusa bahiana | reverse complement strand
ATTTTTTTGTGAAAAAAGCAGAAAACTTTTTTAAAAAAAAATTGGGGTATCGCCAAATCAATCGACCGCTGAGAAAACTAGCATGTCTTTTTATACCGCAGGGTGACCGCTGAAAAAAATAGAAAAAAAAAAATTTCCAAAAATTGCTTATTTTGTTAAAAAATGTTCAAAAAAAACCTTGTAAAAAGTGATATGGTCATATGCCCCCCATTTTTGGTCCAATAAAAAAACATAAAACTCATCCCGCAAAAAACAACCCCATAACAATCCGTATACAGAAAAAAAAAAATTTTATGGCTCTCGACTATGATGAATAAAAATGCAATTTTTTATAAACTCATTTCTATTGTGAAAAAAGTAAAAAAAACATAAAAAACAAAAAAAATTTTTCTATCATTTTAATTTTACCGACCTCAGATAATGTTATCTGTCATTTACTCTTTTACGCTGAAAAAATAAAAGCTCAAAAAACAATGGGGGTTTTTGCATTCCCCTCCCCATTTTCAATGCCCAATGCTAAAAAAAAAATTATAGAACCCTGTGCCCCCAAAATGCATCATCCCCCCCTGAGAGATCCCGGGGGGGTTTGTTGAATCTAAAATGGCCGACTTAGGATGGTTTCACCTTTTTCTGGTATTTTGGGGGCGCAAATGTACATGGCCCCCCCCAAAAAAGCGCCTTCTAAACCCAAAAACCCTTTTCCTTTCCCTTTTACGCCCTGACATGCGCCGAAACAGCACTTTAACAACCCCATTAAGGGTTTTGGCAAATTGGGAAAGAAATTATGTAATACATTTTATGCTTTTTTCCAGGACCCCTTATAAAAATTAGCATTTTAAGCTAAAATTCAGATTGTTGGAAACATTTTTTTTTCATTTTCACAGCCTAAAAGCAAAAAAAAAATTTGTGAAACGCCTGGGGGGGGTGATTCCTCACTGCACCCGGGATATATTCCTTAAGGGGTGTATTTTCCCAATAGGGGGTCTTTTTGGGGATTTTTTAAAAAGGGGTTTTTCCACGAAGTTTTTTCATTACCTCTTAATTGATCAGGAGAGACTAAAAAACAAAGCACACGCCTCACAGACGAGTGGGAGGGGGCCTGAGAGCATTCTGAAGAAGGGGAAAGGGGCGGGAAGCGTTGTGCAAGTGTACTAAAAATAAAAATTAAAAACCAGTGGATTTCTATACAAAAGACACAAACATTTTTCTCCACAGCCCCTTAAAAGTCAGTTATGTTCCCTGTTTAAAAAGAAGTGCAGACAATGCAAGTGCGACCAGTCAACTCCTCAGCTCCTGTCAGTGGGCTGGTCGTGTCTAATGCAAACTTTTAAGTAAAAAGGGGTTTATAAAAAAAGCGTAGCTCTCAGGGGCTTCACTTTTTGTAATCACATATATTTAGACCAGTGATTAAATACCCATTTTGGAGGATCCCACGTAAACACTCCATCGGGGCAAAACCCCTTTAAGTTTTAAGCCCTTTAGGGGCCCCGAAAACCTGAATTGGCGCAAAGGAAAATTGTTTGAAAATGGGCCCCAGAGCCCGGGTGGGTTTTTCCCTCCTCTTGAGGTTGTGGTTGAGCCAAATACGCATAGGGCCATATTGGGAATTTCCGAAAACAGCAGATTGGGGGAATCAAGGGGAAAGTTAAGGTTTAAACAAACTTGCTAAACATTTGTACTTTAATTTTAAGAGGTTTTAGTTTTTTAAATGGGGATTATGGGGTTTTAACTAAGGCCAATCAAACCCAGGTCTGAATGGATGGCCCCCTAAAAAAATGTATATTGCAATTTTTTGAAAATGTAAAAAATATCTACATTTTAAAAAGCCCCTAATGTCATAAAAAAAAAAATACATTACATAGAACACGTCCTAATACGGAAAAAGGGCTTTGTAGCGGATTGAACATGATCCCTCTAAAAAACCCCCGGGTGTTATTGCTACTTGCAGCTAAACCTGCCTTTTTACAGGTGGGGATTAACCCCTTTGACACCACAGAAAGATGGCTGCGCATCTAAAGCAGTGGAAAAACATTAACGTGCCGTTGCTCACTCTGGAAAACCCCCACGGGAAAAACGCCGGTCCCGTTTGGGTTTAAAATGCACTGTGAAGGCTTCCATCACCCCATTTTTTCTTACCCCGGATAAACAGTAAAACCGCCTCTTTTTTACACCCCCATTTCATTTTTATTACATTTGCATTGGGTGAAAAAATTATGCCCCCTTGTGGTGAAACGCCCCGAGGGACTCAAATTACAGTAAAAAAAAAGTTTTAAAAGTTAAAAAAAATGTTAAAAAAAAAGTAAAATTCAAATACCCACCTTTCCCTTTTACAAAAAAAAAATAAAAAAGTTCCCAAGGCCTTCCGGGGGCAACTTGAGGTGGGGCCCTGGTTTATGCCAGCTCCCCCTACCTGACGTTTTACTTGACTTTCACACAAAAAAGCATGCTTCCTAGTGGCATCCTTTCCCCGGGACTAACCCGGCCCATGGAAAGCTCACCCTTTTACTAGGGCCCGGGGGGCCAGAAGTCTTACTGTGACCACTCCCTCTGGCCCTCGTGCGGTGAAAGAACAGCCTTCGCGTTCCCCGATCCGGCCGCTACCCCCGGGAAAGTGAAAATTCCTTTCCGACGGCCGGGGATACTACGCCCCACCCTGAACCCATACCCCCCTGTAGCGGGGACACAGGTCTTTGAGATATGGTCTTACCGCACACCCGCCCGCTGACACCGCCAGGGAACCCGGAGCACCGGCACCTGCTGAGATCCCAGTGGGGGGACCAGAGCTCCCCGTTGACCATGGCTTCTTTCCAACTTCGGGACCTCACCCTGGTGAGAACGGGGAAAAAGTAGGGACAGGGGCCACAACATCGGCCTCATCAGTCGGAGCCAGGCCATATTTCCCCCCCCCCTCATTGTGGCGGGAAACCGCCTTTTGAAAGGACCCCTTTTACGGCTAATATAGCCTCGTTCACAGACTACGGACCCATACCAAACGCCACTCCCCGCACACTCAATTTCTCCCTCCTTGGGGAAAAATTACAAACTCCTCTGTTTTCCTGCCCCCCCCCCCCTTTTTACCCTTTTGCATCGGGTGGAAAGGGCAAAATCCTTAGAAGGTTCACTTTGGAAAAAGGAGCCGAAATCAGTCTTACCGTACACTATCTCGCACAAAAACCCCAGGCCAATCTACTATAAAGCAGTCCCATCACTCAACCCATACCCTTCATTGGGGAATAATGGCATACCCGTGCCCATTGTCTTCCCCCTCTCTAATGGAATTAGGCGGGGGGAAAGGGCCCCCACTTCAAAACTCACCTTTTTTTTTAAACCCACCCTCAGTGGGCCCCACCACGAACCCACTGTGTCATCACCCTTGAAGGGGACTATAAGACCCAAAATAAAATCCCCACACACAATGGAAGGGTTTGGGGAAAAAAGTCTCGTGGACCCCAAAAACCAGAATCACCTCCTTGATTTCAGCATTATCTGATTAACACGACATCTCCCCCGAGACAAAACACAGCATTTTCCTTGCAAAAAAATTGGGGGATCTTGAAAATGCTTATTGGCATTTCCGGAAAAAAATATCAGGAGAGGCACTCCTTTACCTTGCTAAAAAGTTGCATCACCTTACAACTGGATTTTTCCAAGATCCCCCCACATCAAAGAGTTTATCACCCCGGGCATTCGAAGAGGAGAAAGGTTGCAAGAAAGCCCCTATAGGAGATACGCCAATGGATTAAAGGAAAAATGCTGAAAGCCCACCACAGCCCAATAATCGCTCATTTTGAACGGGAACACCATATTTATCTTTCAGGAAATTTTCGGGTGCCGTAACCTGGACAAAAAACGAGACAATTTTTAAAAGGAAATTTAATCCGGATACTCCCTATTTTTACCCTTTGCAGAGAACCCATCCCTTTTAGTGTGGGCAGTGCATGGCGATTTTCCCCCTTTGGGGGGGAGGGGGATTGGGGAAAAAATCCCTGATGGACTCACCCTTTGAAAGTCCTTCCTCTTCAATAAAGCCAAATTAAAATTCCCTTCCATTGGCTCACACCCATTTTATTCCACAGGCGTGCAATAACCCAAAAAGTATCAAGCATTCATGACTGGGGGGCCCCCTTTTCATATTGCTAACCCCACCCACTCACGCTCTAAGTGCCAAATCACATTTAAAACCAATTTTTTATAACCTCAATGTTTTATTCCCCCAAACGTGGGGACTGGGCCCCCTCCGGGACAGAATCCATTGACCCCATATCCCAGAAGACATTTAATTTTTTAACTCAAGCAGCGAGATACTTTCCCTTCAATGATTTTCTGGGAAATTTGTTTAACTTCATAGGCATTTCTCCTCGCATAGGGTACCTTTGGGCCATGTCCAAAAAGTCTCTTTCTCACCTTTATCTTGTACACTTCTTGGTCCGTAACCAGTCAAATCCTTTTTGGGAAAAAATAGTTCCTTTACTCATTACTCCCCTTTCGTCCCCGACTCCCCCTGAAAGTATATTTTTGATCTTTTCCCCCCGATCCTGAGCCTTCCGGCATCAAAGGAAAAACTCTAAATACATCCAACGCAGCAAGAAATCCAATACAGTGTGGATCCATCCCCCCCCTCCCACCTTTTTTCTAAAAAGTTGTCCCTCTATCCCGGTGGTGGGGTAGAAAATCCTTCTTAAAGAACAACAGGGGAAAAAATGTTTTTTCAATTATGGAAAAAAATTATTTTATTACTCCCAGCTCACATCAAATCAAAACTTAAACAGTGTTTCAACCTCACCACTTGGTACTTGGTGAATATAAAAAAAATGGGTAATGATCCAAATTTAATACATGTGGCGTCAGCTATCTAAGCAGTAGGGGATCTTTCTTTCTCTCATGGGCTCCCGCCCCCTCAGAAATTTAGGGCCCCTACAGCTAAAACGCCCGGGGGCCCCCGTCAACCCGCCCCTATAATTCCCGCCCAGCCAAACCCCCCCACAACCCCCGTTACCAACCCCGAAAAAAAATGCAATTGCGCCATTGTTTTTGGATTTAGTTCTTTTTGAATTTTACAACATACAGTTTATATTTTGTGGATCAATATGTATACAAGGGCCAGCAAATACCACTGCATGATCACCACGTCACCACTACAATGTTACTGACCAAACCAGTATACCAAGACCAATAAAACCAAACAAAAGACCAAATAATACCGCCATAATATCACTACATATGGTGACTAATACCACTATAATGTTACTGACTAAACCAGTATACTAAGGCCGATATTACCAATAACACCTATATACAAAGATGAAGTAATACCGCAACTTAACCACATAACTCCACCATAAAGATGCAGAATAATGCCACAATACTGTTACTGAATATAATCCAATACAATAACACCAATATTACCACCATACAGTGACCATATAGGGGGAAATGCATGAAAACAGTCTAGGTCTAAATCTCACTTTGTTGCCCATAGCCACCAATCAGAGCCCATAGCAACCAATCAGAGCCCATAGCAACCAATCAGAGCCCATAGCAACCAATCAGAGCCCATAGCAACCAATCAGAGCTCATAGCAACCAATGCCCCTTTCATTTTTTCAGAGCACCATATGAAATGAAAGGGGCGCTCTGATTGGTTGTTATGAGCTCTGATTGGTTGTTATGAGCTCTGATTGGTTGTTATGAGCCCTGATTGGTTGCTGTGGGCAACAAAGAAAGTCCTACATCTAGACAGTTTTCCTACATGTGGCAGATATAAGTTAATACAGTGCAGTTACATTTAGTGACTCACAGGTGACATCTGATAAGTCGCTTTCTTTCCCTCTCCTTCTCCATCCGGTCCAGGCCCCCATGAGGACTTACAACACAAACACTTGACACTCGTCACTTTATAATAATCCCACCGGTGCCCCACCATGTACAAACTCTCCATCCATAGTGCCCCAAATTGTAGTAATTACCCCTTTGGTGCACTGGTCGTTAATTTTATAGGGTCCCCTGTAGGTAGGTAGATAGTGGGCCCGCGTAGGTAGGTAGCCAGGTATTAGGCCCACCTGTTGGTAGAGGGAGAACTTGAGTGGGGCCCCACATGGAAGAAAATTGAGTAGGGCCCCACTCAAGTTTCCCTACCTCCCCACTCTGTGTGGGGCCCATTCAAGGGCCTTCTCCTCCCCACAGGTCTGGTGAGGGCCCCACAAATCCCAGGGGGCTTGAGCGGCCCGTGCAGGGCCCTGATCAAGACCCCTAAGATTTGGGGGCCCCGCTCAAGGCCCTTGGGATTTGTGGGGCTCCAATCAAGGCTCCTAAGATTTGTGGGGCCCTGCTCAACACCCCACAAATCTTAGGGTCCCAAGTGGGGACCACAAATGCCAGGGGCCCCGAGTGCGGCCCCACAAATGCCAGGGGCCCCGAGTGCGACCCCACGAATGCTAGTGGCCCCGAGTGCGGCCCCACGAATGCCAGGGGCCCCGAGAGTGGCCCCACAAATGCCAGGGGCCCCGAGTGCGGCCCCACGAATGCCAGGGGCCCCGAGAGCGGCCCCACAAATGCCAGGGTCCCGAGTGGGGCCCCACGAATGCTAGGGGCCCCGAGTGGGGCCCCACAGGACTGGGAAGTGGCCTTGCATCCCTGTGGTGGAAATAGGGGGCTGTGCTGCAGGTTGAGATGCACATAATAACTTTACATCTGTTGAGTGTGACTTACTTCAGCTTGCAGGCAGCCCCTGTGCACGGAGCAGTCGGTCCTTCCCCCTGCTCCCTCTGGCCGTGGGCGTGACGTCACTGCTCTGCCAGCAGCCAGAGGGGGAGGGGGCCGACTGCTCCATGCCCAGGAGGTTGCCTGCACCCTGAAGTAAGACACACTGTAAGTGCACACTAGCATGGCCTCCCCTCCCCCCGGGCTCTGACACGCTAGGTGATTGTGATGGCAGGGAGAGCAGGCCTGTGGTCTGCTCTCCCTTCCATTAGTGTGGAGCAAGGGGGCGGAGCCTGGCGCCGGCGGCGGGCCCCCCCTTGCCTCACAGTCTGGCCGGGCCCGGTACGGGAGTACTGGTTGTACCCCCGGATCGGCGGCCCTGCCTGCCCTCCCCAACACCTCCTCCTGTCTTCTCCCAAAGTTCCCCCGTAGCAATACCCACGTCTCCTCCAAAAAAGATCTACTGAAATCTGTCTCACTGTCCACATCAAGTGGCAGGAGTATCATGCCTCATAATAGAAAATACAGATTATAGCTATTGATCCGACCAATTGGGTCTCAATTACTGTTAGGAGACACCCCATCCATGTCCATAGGTGGAAAGACAAAAAAGTTATCGGTCCCAGAAAATGTTTGGAATGTTTTTTACTGTACCAAAACATAATGAAAACCCCATGTTTGTTTTTGAAAGATTCGTATATTTATACCAAAGATTGAACATCGTTTTTTTTTTTTCGCATTTTGCCCCACGTGGAATTTTTTTGCAGTTTTCCAGTATATTTTATGTTAATATGAATAACACCATTAGAAAAATAAAAGTCCTCATATGTCTATGTAGGTGGAAAAATAAAGAGGTTATGGGTCCAGGAAGACGGGTTAATAATAAACATTCTCCACATTCTGTGTGACATCTCTCAACAAAGTTATATTTTCTGTACATTTTCATCTTAAGAAATATTAAACACTTTCCCCTCCTGTGTGAATTCTCTTATGTTTAACCAGTTGTGATTTCTGTGTAAAAGATTTCCCACATTCTGAACATGGAAATGGCTTCTCTCCTGTGTGACTTCTATTATGTGTAACCAGATTTGTTTTCTCTGTAAAACACTTTCCACATTCTGAACATGAATAAGGCTTATCTCCTGTGTGAGTTCTCTCGTGTCTAACAAGATGTGATTTCTCTATAAAAGATTTCCCACATTCAGAACATGAAAAAGGCTTCTCTTCTGTGTGTGTTCTCTTATGTTTAATTAGATAGGATTTCTTTGTAAAAGATTTCCCACATTCTGAACATGAGAAAGGCTTCTCTCCTGTGTGAGTTCTATTATGTGTAACCAGATTTGTTTTCTCTGTAAAACACTTTCCACATTCTGAACATGAATAAGGCTTATCTCCTGTGTACGTTCTCTCGTGTCTAACAAGATGTGAGTTCTCTATAAAACATTTCCCACATTCTGAACATGAGTATGGCTTCTCTCCTGTGTGATTTTTCTCATATTTATCCGGAACTGACTCGTGTGTGAAGCATTTAAAAATTTCTAAAGATGAATATGGCTCCTCCCCAGTGTGAATTCTTCTGTGAGTAAGAAGACTTGAGCGTTTTGTAAACTGTTTACCACATGGAAAACTTTTTTCCTCTTTTTGTCCTGTACTAGTGATAACCATCTGTGGTGGGTCAGGAGAAGGTGTCTCACAATTGGGGAGATTACACAACAGGTCTATAACATGACGTCCTGGATGTACATTCAGGGTATTGTGGTTGTCTTCTGATGAGGCCTGTGCAATATCTTCTTCTACTTTATAACTTAGTGAGGACATGCAGTTTCCTTCAGAGATCTCACGGAATTTTTCTGTTAAAATTAAAAATGTTTTAATGATTTTTTTTTTCAAATTACTAAAAAGGAAGTATTTTAAACATTCCTTTTAGAGGGAAAACTCCTGCAGTTTTATTAAGTTATTTGGGGCAAAGCCAGAGATAGATCGAGCAGGACCACTTATCATGACCACTTCCTAATTCTGATGTCATGTAGCTCATGCAGGAACTCCCTGTGGTGCGCTGGCTTGCTAGGTATGTAAGGTGTGATGTGCTGTCTGCACACATATGCCGCACTGCTATTATGAGTAAAAAGGGCGAGTTGCAAAAAAGGTAGATTATTGACTTTCACATATTGGATTTTGTTGGTGAAAGTGTATAGTGAGTGGAGAAATTAGACATGGACAGTTCAGAGCTCCACACACCATTAAGGTAAATGTCGGCTATTAAGGTGCATGAGTGCGAAGAGACATATTTCATAGGAGCAGCTCACTCCCAAAATTACCTAGGGTGTGAGCAAACGTGGGTCTAACACAACACCAAACACTCAAGCATATAGGATGTCACTGCACCTCTGATAATCCTACTGTGTATCGGCCCAGAGCAGATGGATGTCACCTCTGCTAACCCTACTGTCTATGGGGCCCCAGAGCAGACAGATGTCACTGCACCTCTGATAACCCTACTGTGTATGGGGCTCAGAGCAGACGGATGTCACTGCCCCTCGGCAAATCCTACTGAGTATGGGGCCCTGGAGAAAGAGGGATGTCCCGCACCTCTGCTAACCTACTGTGTAATTGGCCCTGGAGCAGACGCATGCACGTTTTGTGAAATTATTAGGTGAAATATCTATTTCACCCACAAGATGGAACTTGCTGGCACAACCCCAAGAAAAAATAGAACGAAGATGGCCGCTGATGTAACATTTTTATTTAAACAAAAAGGTTTTGGGCAAAAAACTAACCTGATAAGGAAAGAATACAAATAGTGGATTTATGCACATGTTGTCTATGAAATTTTTGCACATGGCCCCGTATAAGCCGTCTAATAACTTATCTGGGACACTAAGATACACAAATAGCGCACTGGACTGGAGGCTGTCAGTTTGGGATTTCTTTCTCTGACACGTGTCATTCAGTACACTGATTTGACCCCCCAACACCGTGCCCTTTGCGTTTCTGTCTAAAACAACTGCACCTCTGCAACCTTCTGCAGATGAGGCCTGGAGAGAAAATGTCCCCGTACCTATAATAACTAAGTACACAGCAGAAGAGCTTCAATTATCCTGGCAGTATCAGAATTGGTGGATTGTTTCTCTGATGAGTCCCGTTTTCTGCTTCATGGAATGGATGGACATTGGCGTGTAAGAAAAGACATCAGAGAATAAACACCCTGCAATCATTGCTGGAAGAACACAAGCAAGTGGTGGCAGCGTTACAGTCTGGGGAAGGTTTTCACAGTGTGCACTGGGCCATTCATTCACATGCAAGACATCCTCACCCGATTTAAGTACGACTCCATCATGGCAGATTACATACATCTATACATGCTGATTCTCCTGGGCAGATGAGAACTTCCACCAACACAATTCGATATGTCAGATGGCTAGAAACATCTGGAAGAGCAGGACCAAGACTTTCCAGTTCTACCCCGGCCCTTTATTCTACAGATCACTATTGAGCATGTGTTGGGCCCTGGATGGTGATGTTGGTTCTACAGACCCTCCAGCAGCTGTGGGATGCAGTCCGTTCCAAATACCTGTGACAACCTAACAGGACCTTATGGAGTCATTCGCCGCCTGTCTTGCTGCTGTCTGTGCTGCACACAACGGTCTCGCTGGCGATAATGATGGGACTTCACTGTGTGTATTTCTCATTACTTTCACTCCTTACAGTGGCTCAAAATCTGCATGAGAACCTGCCTGTGTGACTGCAGCTTTATAAATCCTTGTATAACGCTGTAACGTATCAGTGACACAGTCCAGGATTCTGCTCTACACTCACTCATCACTTTTATCACATAAACCTGGACTTGATAAGATTCGGAACCACAACCTTGTCTGACAATCAGGTTTGTCCTCTGCCCACACATCTGGCCCTTCAATAAACCCAAAGGGGGAGCACTTTAATACAAGTAGACACCATCTGGTTAGTGACAATCTCATCATGCTATAACCAGATCATCATGAGACAAAGTGCACATCCCAGCTGAACTCATGGACGGAGATGAGAGACTGTACGGCCTAACGCTGCAGTCACCCGGTCTCCATGTTATAGAGAATCTCTAGGATGTGGTGGAATAGACAGAGCGAGATTTTCCATCAGAATCTGTAATAAGGGTTTCCAGGACCTTGTTGTATCCCATTCACTAAGAATTCAGGCTGTTCTAGGGAAAGGTGGCCCTAATGAAGTGACCCCTGAGAGCAGATACTGACTCCCCGCCCCAGAAACACTGCAATAAGTGTCCATAATATATAGAAGAGAATCACTTCCTCTCAGGTTCTAAATTTAACCCTTCACAAATTCTGAAACCCTTTAAAAATGAAATGGATTTTCCTTTTTGCCTCCAGAACATTTTATTATGTGACCCCTGACTGTGGGGCTAAAGTGGATCTACTAAGTGTCCTCAGATCCCGGCTGTCAGTGCAGATGTTCATCACAGCAGGTGAACCCCACAAACCTGAAACCTAACCTCATGTACGGCAGGACCCATTGAACGCCTTGGAGAGAAGTCACCTCCTCAGGCCCTGCACCAGGTATAACACAGGATCCCTGAAGAAACCTCTGAATTCATTACTACTCACCTGTGGCCACATCTTCTGGGATCTTCTCCTTCACATCACTCATCCTCGGCTCATCGCTCCTCATCTTCAGCCTCCACTTTAGTATCAGTCAGATCTTCCCCCTGATGTGACATATGGAACAATTCAGTACAGCAGACATATCGACATGAGACCCCCAAATATCTATGAGCCCAATAGTGACTCCAGGAGGTCCACTATATTTACTATTTTGCCATAGGCAAACTTAAACTCTATCAGTTCTCTATCTATTAAACACTAAAACGTAACTGTTATTATATCTAACTCTTAACCTCTATACACACTATTTAAAAACCTGATCTCTATCCTCATCATTTAACCCTTTTTGCTTCTGAAAGAGGGAATAACTCCCTTTCTATCATCAAGTATGGTGGAACACCACCTATTAACAGGAGAGCCTTATATCTATAGCAAAGTACTAGCTTCAGTAAGGGATCCCAAGCCAACTACTTGGGCAGTCGTCCCTAATCTCATAGACCCCAGAACAAATAAGGCCCCCTTTTGACACCGTCTGCAGCAGGTGACACTTGTAGGGCAGAGGTGAGAGATCACAATTTTAAAATGTCATGCCTGACCTCGCCGACATGTTTCGCCAGCTAACCTGGCTTTATCAAGGCTTAGAGGTCCGATCACATGTGGTCTGAGCTCACTTCCTTTTATATCATGTTAGGTAAACACCCCATTCAGGTGCTCACCAATAAACCATCAGAGAATCCACATAAAGCCCACTCCCCCTTCCGCGCGCGCACACTCATAACATGTCCTGCTAAAGCTGCCACCATGCTCTCATGAGCCAACAACCTTCAGTCAAATTCGCCATTTCCATAACAGGCTTGCACCCCCATCTTACCGTACTGCCCGTGCCAGTGCACTACACCAACAAACACCTCAGCCCTGACTGTGATGGGCTTCCATCTCACTTCTCTCATATTATTGCAAACTGCGTGCCTCACTAGAATGAACTAAGCAGAGGGGTGGTGCATTGAGCGCGCGGATTGCGGCGGGAGGGGAGTGGGCTTTATGTGGAATCTCTGATGGCTAATTGGTGAGCACCTGAATGGTGTGTTTACCTAACATGATATAAAAGGAAGTGAGCTCAGACCACATGTGATCGGACCTCTAAGCCTAGATAAAGCCAGGTTAGCTGGCAAAACAAGTCGGCGAGGTCAGGCATGACGTTTTAAATTGTGATCTCTCACATGTCTACAAGTGTCACCTGCTGCAGACGGTGTCACAAGGGGGCCTTATTTGTTCTGTGTCTATGAGATTAGGGACGACTGCCCAAGTAGTTGGCTTGGGATCCCTTACTGAAGCTAGTACTTTGCTATAGATATAAGGCTCTCCTGTTAATAGGTGGGGTTCCACCAGACTTGATGATAGAAAGGGAGTTATTCCCTCTTTCAGAAGCAAAAAGGGTTAAATGATGAGGATAGAGATCAGGTTTTTAAATAGTGTGTATAGAGGTAAAGAGTTAGATATAATAAAAGTTACGTTTTAGTGTTTAATAGATAGAGAACTGATAGAGTTTAAGTTTGCCTATGGCAAAATAGTAAATATAGTGATCAAAAGTCACTCTTTGTTCTCTTGCGAGATTCCCAATTTTTTGGAGATTATGTGCAGGAGGTCCACACCCCATATACAGATTGTGTATAGGGCTCATCTACCTGAGGATTCCCTGGGACGTCCATCTCTTCTGCTTCACCCTCAACCTTAATATCAAGTGCATTTTCCCCCTAAAAAGACAAAACCAGTGAAATAAGTGCAGGTTGTTCCATTCTGGTCATATTTGGAGGGACTTCAGCACCCTCTACCTGATGATTCTCTGGGACATTTCCCCTCTGGACAGTCCTGGGAATACAGAGGACGGGGACATCTCTCTGCTGGATTTCTCCTACTGGGTCCATCTGTAGGGAGCACACAGTGACTGATACATGAGCTGCGGTACACAGTGACGGAATACATGAGCTGAGGTATATCTGTCTATATATCATTAGTCCCCGGAGTCGATTGCTAAGGTCTTAACAATCGACTTGAGGCCTTAACAACTGGCTTAACAACCGACTGGAGTCCGCGGAGTCGATTGCTAACTCTTATCACCTGACCTGAGCTGCGGCCTTACCAACCGGCTTAACGACTGTAAGCGACTTCACACACAGTAAATTATGTGTCCCCCAGTGAAGGTAAAAGGGTCCTCCAGTAAGTTATACGCCCCCCAGTAGGTGGTTATATACTTTATATATCTCCCAGTAGGTAGGTCTGTATTTGTATGTCCCCCAGCAGGAATAATAAAGCAGGTTATTCGATCGCGCCAGCAGTATATGGGGCACCAGTTATGAGCCCCTTTAGAAAAGGCATTATAGGCAAGCTTGCGGTCCCCTACGTATTGGCAGGTCAATGCATCACCCCACTCAGCTGAGTGATGGGGCTTATGATCACCCTCATAGTATTAAAGGAGGTCATTGAATGACCAAAGCAGGTATTGGCGGCGGAGGGGATGGGTCTCTTATAGCAGGGTAATGGTGGCACGTGGTTGGGTTACCTAACATGATATAAAGGCAGGTTATTGATCACCTCCCTAGCAGGTTATGGGCAGTGTAGTACATGGGTTCTCTCCCTGCAGGTGTACTAGGAAAGGTTAAGGGGGCCCTATTTGTCTGTTTTATAGTTAGGCGTTATGATCCCCCGCATAAGTCAGTTGTTGGGTCCCCTAAGCTAGGTATATGGGCTCCTGTTATGTGGGGTCCCACCAGATGTGATATAGCAGGTTAGGTCCCTCCCAGGCAGGTATGATAGATAGGATAGCTTATAGTGGCATAGAGGTATATAGATAGATATATAAAAGTACGTTTTATAATTTGTAGAGTAACTGATAGGTTTCCAAGTTTCTAGGGTAATGTAAATATAGTTCAAGTCCTCTTGCTCTTGCACGATTCCCAATAGATAATAGGGCCCACCCAACGTTGTTGGCACATCTACGTAGATTCATGGCCCTCCTCTTCTGCTCATCTAACTTATATAATAGAATTTCCCCCTGAGACATAAGCCCAGTGAATAACAGCCGTTGTTCCATTCTGTCATATTTAGAGACTTCAGCCTTCATCTCCCTTCCCCTGGACATCTAATCAGTGGGGGGAATCTCTCCCCCTCTTCCTTGACACATAGTGACATGATAATAGCCCCTGCCTGGCACAGTGAATGAATACATGAGCCGAGGTACCTCCCGGCCCACATATAACCTAACTTTAATAATAATCAGCCCATCACTGCAATATGCATTTAGATGAATAGACAACTCCTCTCAACCAGCACATATAAACAGTAAGGATATTGGTCCCCCTTGACGTGCATGGTTTTTGCCAATAGTTTAAAACTAGGCCCGGATTTCCCACAGAATTAGGGAAAAAATTAAAAAGTAAGAAAATGACGGCACTTGGCGAATCCTGTTAGGCCGGTCGCGCTGGTTCGGCTGCATAGAACCGTGTCTTACCCCTTACAATCAGTGGTGGACGCACTCTAAGCCAGTCGGCGGAACAGCGATGGGCTACGCGCAGAAGACCACACCGGTGCACTCCCAGTGCAGGCTGACTCAATTGCCCGCATCGAATTGGCCATACAGATTAACTGCCGCGGAGTCTTGATTTCTCGCTAAACATCATCGGATGTGGGTCCGATGGCGTCAACATAAGCATTGATCCATCTGCCGATCACGCAGGCGGTGCCGGTGGTGTCAAGGTCCTTTGGACGGCCCTAACCAATTTACCCCTTAGCGACTTGTACTAGCCACGGATTGGGCCCCAAGATCTGAGGCAAAGGCGGCGGCGAGTATAGCGGCGTGGCCGGGATTTATATATTATACATGTCTCATCAACTTCAATGCTCCGAGAAGCCGAGAGAGAGAATAGTTGCTGGGTGCTTTCACTCCCTAGTGTGTCTTATCTCCTCTCACCTTGTGATGTCAGCGGCCGGTGATCCTTCATCATGACCTCCTGGTACAGATCCCTGTGTCCTTTTATGTACTCCCACTCCTCCATGGAGACATAGACAGCGACATCCTGACACCTTATAGGAACCTGACAACACAAGGATCCATCATCATCCAGACCCATCATCCCCTGTGTTATAAATAATGTCCCAGCATTCCACTTCCCCTTCCTCATCATCCAGACCCATCATCCCCTGTGTAATGTATAACGTCCCAGCATACCCCTCACCTCTCATCATCCAGACCCATTGTGAGGGTAATATTTGTATCTTTTATACTTTTATATGATTTTATATATATATATATATATATATATATATATATATATATATATATATATATATATATATATATATATATATATATATATTTATATACATCTTAAATTTGATGTAATCAGCCATAAGAACACAATGCATAGATCTCAGCAGAAAGGAATGTTAATTAGGGACACTTCCTCAGTCAGACATCCTGGCTCCAAATAATATACAAACACATGTGGCTGACCAAAGAAGTTATTGATCAGGGACAAACTGAAGGACCTCTTTGTTTGAGTAAGAAAACAACACCCATAGTATTAAATCAACGTATAGAATTCTTGTAGGAGGGGGTAGGAATTAGTCTATATAAGTTGGGAACTTCCTTTGTCTGGGTTAGAAGACACATGGGCTATACAGGCTACCTGACTGTTACTGTGTGACTTCCAATGCTTGCATTGAATACATTTTCAAAGTTTTTTTTCATGCACTAATTTTTCATTTGAAAACCCGATCAACATCTATACGCCGTTTTGGCGGCTACAACAACTGGCGCGAACACGTGGGGCTCAGAATATCGATTTGAGGCATCCGGACCCATACGAGATGAACAATACTTGTAAAGCAGAATAAAAAGATGCGCATCAAATCAAAAAAGGTAAGCAATATATTTTATATTTGCTTACTATATATATATTCTGTCTTTTCAAGTATTGCTTCTCTGTCCGGCTGTTTTCCCAGATCACTATAGACATCTGACCTAAGAACCTTGATAAAATATCAAATGAAATGATGTGATCGTGGTTCTATATATATATATATAACCACGATCACTCATTTCATTTGTATTTTTATCAAGGTTCTTAGGTCAGATGTCTATATATATATATTTATATTGTAAGGCCGCAGCTGGGAAGGTCTACAAGGGAGTATATATCCCAGCCAGGTTCTGGACATATGTCTGGGGAGTCCAGGACGCATGCCACCAAGATAAGGAGCCTTGGTGGGGTGAAAGGCCGTTGATAAATAGATGTCGACAGTACAAACTGTCGACCTATGTTTAATTTGTTAGTACGGCTACCAGCCATTCCTGGGTCGGCCTTTCATTGGGCGTAAGCATAGAGCAGGGTGGGTGCTTACTCCCCATGGCTCCACTCCGGGTTTTCCTAGCTGTATAAAAGGTCAGCAGGTAGCTGACTGGGCGTCGGCTGTACCCCCAGTTTTCCTTTGGGCTGGGGGTTTTTTTCACAGGGGGAAAAAGCCGGGAAAGGCCCAACAAGGTGATTTGTGAGGGAACTCCCCCATTTTTAAGTGGCGTTTCGGACGAGCAATTATTTTGTTTTTGTTTTTGCTGTGCATGTTTTGCCATTGTTTTGTTCTGTGTTTAAAAATAAACCCAGGGAGCCAAGAAAACCTTTTGTACCTGATTTTTCCTCTGTCCATGCCGGGAAAGACTCATGCGGTGACCCCAGAGCTGTGAAAGCTCAACATGGTGGAGGATGAAAGGGCTTTTTTTAAAAGAGACGCTTCTTTTAAAAGAGACGGAAAGCGAAAAGTGGTTCCAATTTATGTCGGGGGGTTAAGCGGAACATTTGCAACCAGCGGAGACACCCAAAATTTGGATGAGTTTTTTAAAGCATTTTAAGGGCAAACCCCAACCCCCCACCAAATTGGCGGAAAGCCAACAGAGGGCCCACCAGGGGGCCCGTGCGGGTCAAGCAGAGCCCAACCGCCGTGTTTGGGAGACACCCCGGGCCCGCCCTTAAAGAGCAAAACAGGTAAACGGGCCCTCTACGCAGCGCTGGGGCCGGGATAAAAAGGGCCCGGGGTGGGCGCAGGGGGGGCCCTCCATCCCCCCGTCAAGTGGTTTTTGCAATTTCTACGAAAAAATGCCCCCAGATGAGGGAGTGGAGGCGTATCTCGGCCCCTTTGAGAGGATCCCCGAGAGAGAGGGGCAAACCCGTGGCCCAGTGGGCTGATTTTTCCTCCCCCCCTTTCTAAACTGGCGAGCCAAAAAAGGGGCCTACTTCGACCTGAGAGCGGGAAGCCCCCAAGGGGTTTACACGGGGGCTAAAAAGGGGAGACCGAGCCCAAAGGGGGGTTTTACTCTGGGGGGGCCCGGCCCCCAAAGGGGAAGTTCACCCGGGGAAAATTCGATCCAGCAAAGCCAGCTCGTCACGATGTAGCCCTTTTCCCACCTAAACCAGCAAGGGGGCTGCAGCCCAAAAGTCTTACGCCTTTTCCAGGTGACGGAGCGGGTCGTTTTGTGCCCGTTTCCTTTTTGGCCCCCCATACCCGGGGGGGATCCAGCGGTGTGGGGGGGTTAAAAGGCCCCCAAAACCCGGGGAGAAATTGTCTCCATTGTGGAGCTTATATTTGCCACCGAGGATTTTCCCCAAGGACTGCCCCCACTAAAGTCAGCGGGGGTTTTAAAGACTGCCCCTGCCCCAAAAAGGGGGAAACAAAAGGGTCTGGGGGGGGGACCCGGCTGGGTGAAAAGGGGGGGAAAGGTTGCCCCCCCCAAAAGGGGAACCGCTTTTCCCCAAAAGGCCCGGGGCCCCACCCTTTCTGCGGCGTTGCAAGGGATTTCGGAAAACGTCGCCGCACGTGTCCTATTTTTGGGGGAAACCCCAGGGGACTGTGGGGTAAGGCGCCGTCATTGTTTGCAAGGCCTTTTTTACCCAGCAGATTGAGTGGGGGAAATCGGGTTTTTTTTTGCCCCCCCTTTTTAAAATCAAGGGGACACCCCTTTAAAAACCCCTTGAACTCCGGAAGTTTGGTAACCCTGGGGGCAGGCCAGGGGGGTGGGCGCAGCCCAAACCCCGGGCCCCCGTATAGGGGTTTCTGTGTCAGGGGGAAACACCAGGGATCCCAAAAACCCGCGGAAATTTTGACCCAAAAGGACCCCCTGCGGGCCCGCAACATTTGAGGTGGCGTTTTTTTGAAAGGGCCTACCCCACAGTGAAAATTATAGGCTGCGTTTTCCCCCTTGTTTGGGATTTGGGGGGGAAATAAAAAGTGTGCCCCTTTATCCTTTTGGAAAAAGGGTTTAATTTTGTGTCTGCACGGGACCAGGGGAAAGGCCCGTTGGGGTTTTCCCCGTTTGGGTCTGGCTGGGGCCCCCGGGGAAAAGCCCCCTCTGAGCTAGAGTTCGCCTCCTTGCCGTATCCGGGGGAACTTTGGCACGGAGCAGCTGAGGGGGCCCCAAAAATTGGAGCTTTCCTGGAAAAAATGTGAAGGGGAATGATGGGGGCCCCCGGAACCAGGGGAGAGTTTGGGGTTTACCCTCTTTTTTTGGGTCAAAAACCAATATTTCTTTTTAAACCCGGGGAAAAAAGACCCCAAAAGAGTGGTAGAGCAGTTGGTGGTGGGCCCCGGGACATGTCCCCCAGGTTTTGGAGTTGCCCAAAACCCATGGGGCTGGGGGGCACTTAGGGGGGGAGAAGACCCGGGGGTGAGGGGGAAAACGTAATTTTTACTGGCCGGAATTTAAGGGCAATTGGGAATTTCTGCAGTTTCCCGCCCCGGGGGTGTCCCCAAAAATTTAAAGCCCCTAGGGGCCCCTTTTCGGAGGGCCCCCCCAATTCCCCTGCCCAAAAATTTGAGGTTTCCCCCTTTTAGAGGATCGGCATGGCCTGGTTTGGCCCCTCCCTAAGTCGCCCGAGGCATCCCGAAAATTTTTTAGTGGTCCTCGACTACGCCCCTGCTATCCCGGGGGCCATTCCCCCTTTGGGGAAAACTCCTCCAAAGGAAAAAGTAAGGAACTTTTTCCCAAAAGTTCACCCGAAGGGTATTTTCCCTTAAAGGAAAATAAAAACAGACCCGGGCCAACCCCCCTTTATTTTTAAAGGGGGAAAAGGAACTTGCCCTTGCTTAACCCTTACACATCTCCCTACCCCAGTATATCATCCCCCGACCAAAGGTCTGGGGGAAAGGTTTTAAAAAAACCCTAAAAAAGGGGTGCTTAAGAAAAGGTGGTAGATTTTTGGTTTGGGGGAGGGTTGGGAAAAGTCTCTTACACCACCCCATGTTTTTGGAAGGGGAAAATTCCCCCCAGGCCTCCCCGGATTTTCCCCTTCGGCTCCTGTATGGGGAAAACATCCCCGGGGGGTTTTGGACATAAACCAAGGAGACCCGGGAGAAAGGGGAATACCCCCCATTTGGAGGGGTCATTGGGCCCCATCGGAAAAAGCAGGACAGGATTGCGGCCCTTTTTACCCCTAGTAGTGGGGAACCTGCGAGGCGCAAGAAACCCCCGGGGCCCGAGTATATAAAGGTCGGAAGGGTAGAGGGTTCCAGCCAGGCGACCGGGGGGACTAGTTTTCTGTACCCCCGGTCGAACAGCCCAAATTTTTGGGAAGTGGGGAGGGCCCCTATGAGGTTTTCGGAGTGGGTCGTGAAAGGTTTAAAATTTTAGGGGCTTCCAGCCCCCGGTTTTTAAAAAGGAAACCCCTTCAAAAATTTTCCCTGTCAACTTAAATTTAAACCCCGGAAGGGGGCCGTCAAAGTTGGTGGCGGTCAGGGGGCATAGGGGTTTCCCAAAAAGGGGGAATTACCACCCGGGCCCCATCTTTTAGAGTCATTGTCTGAAGCACGCCCCAGGGGAAAATAGGGGGTTCTTTCAAAGGGGTTTAGGAAGGTTTTTTCGGAACTGCCCGGTCGGACGGGGGGTCATTTACATGGGAAAGTCACAGAATGGCCAAAAGGGACGTTTGAAAGGCCCTATAGGGTGCCTGAGGGGCCCGAGGCAAGCGGGTTGCTGGGAAGTTGAAAAGATGGAAGCTTGGTGTCTTTGAAAGGGCCCAAAAATGGGTGGCGAACCCTTTTAGTGCTCATACCGAAACCCGATGGGAGCTTGGATTCTACAATGATTTTTTGCAAGCTCAATGAGCTATCAAAAAAATTGTTTCCTTTCCCGATGCCAAGGGTTTATGGTTGGTTTTGAGCGGGGGTAGGACCTGCAAAAGGGAATTTGTTCATTGACCTGGGCCCCAAAGGTTATTGGGGTGCCCCTCACAAAGGGGAAATGGGGGGAAAAATGCTTTTTCCACCCCAGATACACTTTTTTTTAAAGTTTTTCCTTCCCCTTTTTTTCCCACATGGGGGGTCCGGCCACATTCCAGAGGATGATGGACATCATTTCTGGGAGCCTCTTTGAAAATTTGCGGTGGGGATTTTTTTGGATGGGCCCTGGTGGTATTTAGTTTCGGGGGCTGGGGAAAACCCCTTACCCAGAAATACAGGGCCCTCTTGATTTCCATAAGGGGGCAGGGTTAACCCCCATCCCCAATTAAATGGCCATAAGGGGTCGAGGAGGGGTGCTATCTAGGTAGCTTTTTGGGAGGGGGGTCAAACAAAACCCCAAAATGGACAAAAATTGAAGGGAATTTGGAATTGGCCCCCCCCGGTTTTTTCCCAAAAAGCAGGTCAGGGTTTTCTTGGTTTTCGAGGGGGGCTATAGGAGGTTTGTTGCCCAACTTTGCCTCCTTTTTAGCCCCTCTTAAAGTTTTCACAAAAAAGGTCCAAATTTCCCCTATGGTCAAGTGGGGAACCCCGAGGCTGAACAAGCTTTTGAAATCTTAAAGAGGTACTCTGCAAAAAGGGCCCGTGCTCGTTGCGGGCCAAAAATTCCCGAGGAATTTTTGGTCCAGGCAGAAGTCTGAGGGGGATTAGGGGGTCCTGTCCCCAGTGGTTGAGGGAGAAGAACACCCTTTTTAGTTACCTCAGCTGGGGGAAATTCGGCGGGGCCCAAAAAAAATTTACGCCTTGTAGAGAGAGAATGCCCGGCCATTAAAATGGGGTATTGAGGGACTGCGGGGTTTCTACCCCGATAGGTAGGGCCCTTTAAAATAATCCGGACCTTTCACCCCTAAAGTGGATGGCACAAAAAAAAAGGAAAAAAAAGCAAGGGGGGACCCCGGGGGTTCCTTTGGGTCTTCAGGACTTTAAATTCTCTGTAGAAAATCGCCCGGGTCACAAACAAGCAAATGCGGATGGGCCGTCCCCGGGGCATAAAATTTATGGCACAAAGTGCTCCCCCCCAAAACCCGGTCTGAGCAGAGGGGGGGGGGAAAAGTAAGGGCCCCAGCTGGGGAAAGGGCTACAAGGGAGTATATATCCCCGCCAAAGGGTTCGGGGCATATGTCTGGGGGTCCAGGGACGCATGCCCCCAAAATTTAAAGGGGCCTTGGTGGGTGAAAGGCCGTTGATAAAAGATTTTCGACAGTACAAACTGTCGACCTATGGGTTTTAAATTTTTTAGTTCGGGTTTCCAGCCATTCTGGGGGCGGCCTTTCATTGGGAGTAAGCATAGAGCAGGTGGGTGCTTTATCCCCTTCGCTCCACCCCAGGTTTCCTGGTGTATTAAAAGGTCATCAGGTAGCTGACTGGGCGTCGGCTGTTACCTCCAGTCTACCTTTCTGGGCTGGAGGTGTTCACACGGGGAAGCAGTTAGGACCAACAAGGTGATAGTGAGGAACTACGCAATTGTTAGTGAGCGGCTCAGAGAGCAAGATTTTGTTTTGGGTTGGGAGCGTTTGCTGTGCATGGTTTGCCATCTGTTTTGTTCTGCTGTGAAATAAAACAACGGAGCAAGCAGCCGTTGTGTACCTGATCTGCTTGTCTCATGCATGAAAAGACTCATGCGGTGATCCCAGAGCTGTGCAAGCTCACAATAATATATACATATAATGTATATATATATATAAATTTATCTATAGCTAGATTTATCAGTAGTTGGGGTTGGTATGTCTATATATATATATATATATATATTATCATATATATATATATATAATATATATTTATAAATTTTTATATATATATATAATATACACACACACACACAATGGGGAAAATTATTTTATTGTAGGTACACTTCAACTGTGAGAAACAGAATCTAAAAACAAAACTAGAAAATCACATTGTGTGATGTGAAATGATTAATTTGCGCTTTACTGCATGAAATAAGTATTTGATACAATTGAAAAACAGTACTTATATTTGGGTACAGAAACCTTTTGTTTGCATTTACAGAGGTCAACATTTCCTGTAGTTATTGATCAAGTTTGCACCACACTGCAGCAGGGAATTGGCTCACTCTTCATACAGATCTTCTCAGTTCTTTCAAAATTTCGCGGCTGTTGTGGGGTTACATGAGTTTCAGCCCCATCCTAAGGTTTTCATTGGTTCAGGTCTGGAGGACTGGCTAAGCCAATCCCGGACCTTCAAAATGCTTCTTACGAGCCACATCTTGTTTGCCCGGGCCCAGGTCTTTTCTTGAGGGGAAGGGGGTTGTTGTCTAAAATCCCCTTGATACATGGCACTATACCCTTTTCCTTCAATACAAAATCCCCAGTTGTCCTGTCCCCCTTTTCAGGAAAGGGCCCACCCCCCAAAAATTTATGATTTTTCCCACCCCCTTTGCGTCAGGGTTGGGATGCGTTCTTGGGGGTTGTCTTTCCCCCTTTTTCCTAAAAACCCCCAGTTCTTTTTTTTTGGGGTCCTTTTGACCACAAAAAATTTGGCCCTCAAACTCTTCGGTAAACCCCAAGAAGGTAAATTGGAAACCTTCCCAAAGGGGGCCCTTTGGCCCATTTTCCTGGGCGTGAACAGGTCTGTGGGGAGGCAGAATTCTTGCGGGTTTTGGTTTGGGGTTAAAATCCAAATATTTTAAAAATTTAAAACCCCCTCCTTTTCTTTTGTTGGGGGGAAAACCTGAAAAATCGCCATGAATTAAAAAACACACACATATCCCCAAGGCATTCCCCCCTAATTAAAAAATCGTTCCAAATTTAAAACATACGCCCCCCCTTTTAAACAAAGGAGACTTATGGGGCGTGGCTGACTTTATAACACTGAGTTACCCCCCAAAAATAACAAATTTCCAGCATGCCACGGGCGCACTTTGAAAATACCAGAAAAAATTGGGTAAAAACTTCCAAAAAAGGCCACGACAAAAAAACCAAAATGTAAAAAACCTTTTTTCCCTTTGCACTTTTCCAAAAACCCCAAAAAGAAAGGGAATTTGGCATTTTAAATAAATTATCCCCCCTTTTCCCGACTTACATACAATTTCAACTTAAAAAAAAACCCTACAGCCCCTTTTCCCCGAAATGTAAACCCCCCGGGGGACTGCCTTTTTAAAAAAAACTTGGGGGATAATTTTAAAAAGTAAAATGTTTTTTTCTTTAAAAAAAAAAAAAAACAGTTTAAAGAGGGGCTGCCCCAATAAAGAAGTAAAAATTTAAATTTTGCCCCATTTTTTTTTTAAATTGGGGGTTTAAAAATTTAAAATTTATAAAAAAATACTGATTTCCTTCACCCCTTTCACCCCCAGATTTTTAAACCTGAAAATTTTTGTTTAACCCCTTGGCCAAATAATTTTTGTTCTTTTTTCACCCTTTTAACCCTTAAGCAAAAAGTTTATTTTTTTGAAGTGCTTTTTTTAAAACCCTGAAAACATGGGCCTTTCCTTTTTTGGAGTCTTTAAAGGGTTTTCGAAAAAAACCCATTTTTTGTGGTTTAAAAATAAAAAAAGGGTGAGTTCCCCCAAATGGCAGATTCTAAGGTTTCTAATTTCTTTGAACAGCCCCTTTACCATGGCTTGGTTTAAAAAACCTTTGATTCAGACGGGACCCAACAAATTGCTGGTGAATCGGCCCTTTTTGTGTTTTTAAAAATTTAAAAAGGTTTTTTAAATTAAAGCCCTACTGAAGAAACTGGAGTTCAGAAAATAATGAATTTAGGAAAAATTAATTTGTTCCTGCCAAAAATGGTACCCTTTTTTACGTTACAGAAAAAAATAGTGTAATCTAAACTGCCTCATCTGGGTTTTACAGTTCAGCCTTTTCTGATTTCAGGCAGAAGTTGTGCACATGAGAATGGAACATGTCTTTCCGGTTTTGCTGAGCTAGTAGTTTTCAAAATCTATCTCTCTAAAGGATTAGTATTAGAGAAAAAAAATACCCAGTGGGGCAATTGCTGTGACTTCTATTAGTTTGTCCATAATTGTCCTGAGAAAGATATTAAAGAATTTGTTTCTCCAACCAATTGACAAAATTTCTATCACTACAGAGGGTCCATGTACTTAAAGGGAGCAAAATTGTTTAGTTTTTGCGTTGTCTAAATGAATGAAAATATAATTCCTTTACAAATTTCAACCTTTAATTTTCCAGTCTTAGAAGAACATAGGTACACAACTCACCCATCCAGACTCATATTACTGTAACGGCAAAAATATTACCACTCTAATTGTATCCATCATTACAACTTGGACTCTTACCAACAGTAGCCGCCTGGTCCTTTTGGAATTTTAAAATGTTGTCCCATTAAATTATATAAATTGACCTTTAGCAAAAAGAAAGTGGGAAAATATGTACTCTTCCTTCAAATTGCTATCAATCAGAGGTGTAACTACCGGGGCAGCAGACGTAACAGCTGCCCCGGGTCCGACACCTTAGGTGGCCCGGACCCCGGGGCAGCTGCTCACATGTTGCTGAAATGGGCATATCGAGGGAGTGTGGCACAGGTGAGTAAATTATTTCTTATTTTTTTAACATTAATGAAGCCTGTCTGCTTATATATATGGCCCCTATAGACTACCTAAGCCCTGCTTGCCTAAAAATATGGTCCCTATAGTCTACCCTAAGCCCTGTCTGCATATATATATATGGCCCCTATAGACTACCTAAGCCCTGCCTGCCTACATATATGGCCCCTATAGCCTACTTTATGCCCTGTCTGCCTATATATATATATATATATATATATATATATATTAGCCCCTATAGACTACCTAAGACCTGCCTGCCTATATATATATGGCCTCTATAGCCTACTCTATGCCCTATCTGCCTTTTTATATGGCCCCTATAGACTACTTAAGCTCTGTCTGTCTACATATATGGCCCCTATAGCCTACCTATGCCCTGCCTGCCAACATATATGGCCCCTATAGACTAGCCTAAGTTCTGTCTGCCTATATATATGGCCCCTATAGACTACCCCAAGCCCTGCCTGCCTATATATATGGTCCCTATACACTACCCTAAGCCCTGTCTGCCTATATATATGGCTCTTATATACTACCTAAGCTCTTTGTATAGTGATCAGTAATAGTGTAGGGGTATTATTCAGTCACTTGTGGTAATTTGTGGTCATATTCTGGTGGTATAATCAGGTCCATATGTAGTAGCATTATTGGTAATGTTGGTCTTGGTATAGTTGGATTTTTATGGTAGCAGTATGTAGGGTGAGGTATTTGCCCCTTGTATTATCTAGTAACTGCATGTCCCAGCAAATGTTCATGGTCAACGAGGCGGGCGAGGGGTGGAGGCGGTCGAGGGGGAGGTAGTAGAGAGAGGGCCCCATACCAAAGTTTGCTATGTGACCCAGGCTTCTCTAGTTACGCCCCTGCTAGCAATGCTCACTCTGTGCAGAGCACTCACCCCGAAAAAGGCAGCCCTGCAAAAATGACCCTTACAAGTCCCTAAAACTTACCTTAATACATATAGGATTGTGTTCCATGTTTTAAGGGTGAGTTCTAGGGACTTGTTAGGGTCATCAATGCTCACATACAGTGATATGCTTCTGGATGAGTAAGTTGTGATATACAGTATGAAAAGTGAGTACACTCATCACATTTTTGAAAATATTGTGTTATACCTGTTCATTGGACAACACTGAAGATATGAAACTTTGATACAATGTAAAGTAATCAGTGTAAAGCTTAACAGTGTAAATGTGATGTGTCCTCAAAATAATTCAACACACAACCATCAATGTCAAAACTGCTGGCAAAAAAAAAGAGAGTACACCCCTTAGTTAAAATGGACAACTTGTGCCCAAAGTGTTAATATTTTGTGTGGTCACCATTATTTTCCACACTGGCTTAACTCGTTTGGGCATGGAGTTCACTACAGCTACACAGGTTGCAACCACTGGAATCCTCTTCCAATCCTCCATGATGATATCACAGAGCTGGTGGATATTAGAGACCTTGCGCTCCTTGATCTTACATTTGAGGATGCCCCACAGATGCTTAATAGGGTTTAGGTCTGGAGACATGCTTGTCCAGTCCAGCACCTTTACCCTCATTTTCTTTAGCAAGGCATTGGTCATCTTGGAGGTGTGTATGGAGTCGTTATCATATTGGAATATTGCCCTGCGGCCCAGTTTTCCAGTTTCAGTAGGGAGGGGATCATGCTCTGCTGCAGTATGTTACAGTACATGTTGGCAGTCATGGTTCCCTCAATGAACTGTATCTCCTCTCAATCGGCAGCACTCATGCAGCCCCAAACCATGACACTCCCACTACTATGCTTGACTGTAGGCAAGACACACTTATCTTTGTACTCCTCACCTAGTTGCTGCGACAAACACTTGACACTATATGAACCTCATAAGTTTATCTTGGTCTCATCATACCACAGGACATGGTTCCAGTCAGGGCCGGACTGGGACCAAAAATCAGCCCTGGCACAAAACCCCCACCACCCCACATACAATATCCACCCCCACACAATATCCGCCCCCACGAGCCCACATACAATATCCGCCCCCACCCCACATACAATATCCGCCCCCACCAGCCCACAATATCCGCCCCCACCAGCCACATACAATATCCATCCTCCCCCACCAGCCCACATACAATATCCGCCCCCACGAGCCCACATACAATATCCGCCCCCACGAGCCCACATACAATATCCGCCCCACCAGCCCACATACAATATCCGCCCCCACCCCACATACAATATCCGCCCCCACCAGCCCACATACAATATCCGCCCCAACGAGCCCACATACAATATCCGAGCCCACATACAATATCCGAGCCCACATACAATATCCGCCCCCACATACAATATCCGCCACTCTGCTGTAATAAACACCACTATAAACATCAGCAAGAAAGTAAACTTGGCGCACAGCAGCTCTTATTCACAGGGTTAGGGACAAGCGTACAGTTGTTTTTACAATTAGGGACAAGTGTACGCTGCCCATATAAAATGCTGATATAACTAACAATACCGCTATGTAGTGGTCACGTCACATGACAATGAATACAGCACTGATCCAACAGAAGCAAAATAACCCCGGACCCCCAGGGACTCACAGGAGACCACTTATCTGTTGAGAGTCGCTTTCTTTTCCTTTTCTTCATCCGGCCCAGACCACCATGACGACTTCTCCAGCCGTAACTCGTCTCTGCAGAATTTACCACACAAACATCTTAGACAACTCATTTTTCGAGCACCTCTTTACCTCTGCCCCACCTGTGTACAGACTCCCCTTACATAGCAACCCAATGGTTATAGTGGCCCCTTTTGCCCCTAACAGTTAAAGTTCCCACAGACAGCTCTGGGGCTCCTCTTCTGTACACAGTCTTAGTTATTTTTGCTTCATTATATAATAGGCAGGTTAACCCTTCATACAGGACATAGGTACGCTCCTAAATTCAATAAATAGGTAGACCCCCTTTTGGGTAAGTAGATAATTAGGCAGGTAGGTAAGAATATAGCCCCTAATTAGGTAGGTAGTTACATAAAGCAGGCTGATAAATAGGTCACCGTCAGGTAGGCCACAGAAATTTCCAGAACCCGAATCCCACCAGTTGGCCCTGCTGATGCCTGGGAGATGCGCAGCAGATAAGCAGCTTAGCTTACAGCATCCCAGTGGAAATAGTCTGGGCCTCTACATGGGGAGTTGGGCACAATGGTTTTTGACACAAATCCTACTTACCAACTACTCGGGTCCACAAATAAGGAGGACCCACAGGAGCAGACGGCTGAGTAGGATGCGGCAGGTAAGGGCCAGGGGAGGAGGGGGGAGGCAGGCTACATGGTGAGGCCCCAGGGAGGTGGAGGCTGGCTACATGCTGAGGCCCCGGGAGGGGGAGGCTGGCTACATGCTGAGGCCCCAGGGAGGTGGAGGCTGGCTCCATGCTGAGGCCCCAGGGAGGTGGGGCTGGCTAATGCTGAGGGCCCCAGGGAGGTGGAGGTGGCTGCAGCTGAGGCCCCAGGAGGTGGAGGCAGGCTCCATGCTGAGGCCCCGGGAGGTGGGGAGGCTGCATGCTGAGGGCCCCAGGAGGTGGAGGCAGGCTACATGCTGAGGCCCAGGGGAGGTGGAGGCAGGCTACATGCTGAGGCCCAGAGGGGAGGTGGAGGCAGGCTACATGCTGAGGCCCAGAGGGGAGGTGGAGGCAGGCTACATGCTGAGGCCCAGGGAGGTGGAGGCAGGCTACATGCTGAGGCCCAGGGAGGTGGAGGCAGGTAACATGCTGAGGCCCAGGGGAGGTGGAGGCAGATAACATGGTGAGGCCCAGGGAGGTGGAGGCAGGCTACATGCTGAGGCCCAGGGGAGGTGGAGGCAGGCTAGCGGCTGAGGCCCCAGGGAGGTGGAGGCTGGCTAGCTGGTGAGGCCCCATGGAGGTGGAGGCAGGCTAGCTGGTGAGGCCCCAGGGAGGTGGGGGCTGGCTAGCTGGTGAGGCCCCAGGGAGGTGGAGGCTGGCTAGCTGGTGAGGCCCCAGGGAGGTGGAGGCAGGCTCGCTGGTGAGGACCCCAGGGAGGTGGGGCAGGCTGCTGCTGAGGCCCCAGGGAGGTGGAGGGAGGCTGCATGCTGAGGCCCCAGGGAGGTGGAGGCAGGTGCATGCTGAGGCCCAGGGAGGTGGAGCAGGCTACATGCTGAGGCCCAGGGAGGTGGGGGGCAGGCTACATGCTGAGGCCCCAGGGAGGTGGAAGCAGGCTAGCTGGTGAGGCCCCAGGGAGGTGGAGGCTGGCTGCATGCTGAGGCCCAGGAGGTGGAGGCAGGCTAGCTGGTGAGGCCCAGGGAGGTGGAGGCAGGCTAGCTGGTGAGGCCCCAGGGAGGTGGAGGCTGGCTGCATGCTGAGGCCCCAGGGAGGTGGAGGCAGGCTAGCTGGTGAGGCCCCAGGGAGGTGGAGGCTGGCTAGCTGGTGAGGCCCCAGGGAGGTGGAGGCTGGCTAGCTGGTGAGGACCCAGTAGTAAATTAAAGGCCACTTACCAGCCTAATGGGACAATCCTCCGCAGGAGCCGGCATCTTCTTGCAGGGAGCTCATCTGCCAGCGTCCTGTGGGCGGGACCGGAGCACTGAACAGGAAGCCAGGCACTCAGTGCTCTTCTCCTGAGCACGGAGCTGCCTGGCCCCGCCCCCTGAGCACGGAGCTGCCTGGCCCCGCCCCCTGAGCTCACTTAGCTGTGCTGCTGCCGGAGCTTCCTCCTGCCTCAGTAAGTGAAGCAGCCACTGCGGAGCTGCGCTGACAGCACAGACTTGATGTCTGATGGTGTCAGCAGGGATACTGGGGCGGGGGAGCGGCCCACAGCAGCAGCCGTGGCCCCCCTCAGTGTCCGCAAGCCCACATAATGTCCTTTCACAGCGGCGCTGCTCCTGTATTAAAGAAGGTAGGAGCAGCGTCAGCTGATTGCATGTAAATGCAGGCGGCCCAGGAGTCACACGGCCCGCCGGGCATCCGCCCGGTCGGGCAGGTGCTCAGTCCGGGCCTGGTTCCAGTTTCCCATGTCCTTAGTCTACTTGTCTACGCAAACTGTTTGTGGGCTTTCCTGTGCATCATCTTTAGAAGATGCTTCTTTCTGGGATGAAAGCCATGCAGACCAATTTGATGCAGTGTGTGTCCTATGGTCTGATCACTGACAGGCTGACCCCCTCTCACCCTATTAACATCAGCAGAAATGCTGGCAGCACATACTTCTTTAGTTGACCATAGCGAGGCCTGTTCTGAGTGGAACCCGTCTTGTTAAACCACTGTATGGTCTTGGCCACCGTGCCGCAGCTCAGTTTCAGGGTGTTCGTAATCTTCTTATGACCCAGGCTATCTTTATGTAGAGCAACAATTATTTTTTCAGATCCTCAGAGAGTTATTTGCCATGAAGTGCCATGTTGAACTTCCATTGACCAGTATGAGTGAATGAGAGAGTGACGACACCAAATTTAACACACCTGCTCCCCATTCACACCTGATATCATATAATGCTAACAAGTTACATGAAACAGTTGAGGGAAAATGGCACAATTTGTCTATTTTCAGTTAGGGGTGTACTCACTTTTGTTGTCATTGGTTTAGACATTGATGGCTATCAACATATTTCTTTACCCTGTACTCAACCTTAGCTGGGCTAATGCTCTGAGAAGGACGGCCTTACAAAAGTAGCTTGATGTTTATGGATTGACAGGAGGTGTCAACGTAGAGAGTTTATGAATATATCTCCTTATTATCTGTAGCCTGTATTTTACTTTTTCTAGGGCTATTTAATCATTTCTATCCATTGGTGATCTTGGATGGCCATCAAAAACATTTTTTTCTTTATATATTTCCATCTCTGTAGGAGGACAACAATATGTATAAAAAGAATGTATGCAATATGTATATAGGTGATCATGATATACTGATTAGCATATTGAGTACTATGAATGCTCTTAAAGCTAATGAGTAAAGATAGGTGGGAAACAAATTAAAAGAGTAACCAGTCAAGCATCACTATCAGTAAATTGAGTTTTAAAAGGACTTCCCAGGTCCTCTTTGAAGAAGAGTTTCAGGCTAAAAAATTGAGGATCTATCTGTAGGATGAGCCTTTAATGTTTCATTGGTGGGGTACAGTCCTCAAGAACTCAACTTATTTGCAAAGCCTAATGATAGGCCATCAATGTTATATCCTTGAAAATGCTCTTCAAAGGGGCTTTTGTATTTAAAATATATAACAACGCTTACTTGCATCCCTGTTCTTGTGCCACTGCTGTTCTGTCATGGCCTAGGTCTCCCCTTCCTGGAATTTTTATAATACTATTGGTCCTTTTATTATTATTATTATTATTATTATTTATTTTAAAGCGCCATTGATTCCAGGGCGCTGTACAATCGAGGGGTTACATACAATACATAAGTCTAAAGACGAGTACCAAAGATAAATGACAAATGACAATTGAGCACGACATGAGGATAGAGGACCCTACCGCGAGGCTTAAAATTACAAGAGGGGGAAAGAGACGGGAGGTGGGGGGCAGACATGAGGGGGGGAAGTAGGACAAGTTTAGTGAAGGTTGTAGGCAAACCTTTTACACAAACATTATCACCCAAATCCTTAAACTGGCACAAATACTAGTAAATTTATATATTTTCTGTTCTGAATAGCAACAAATATAAATATTTCCCCCATTCTACACACTTCAAAACTCTTTTCCCTTGGGAAAGTTTTAGACAGTGTTTTTTGGGTTTAAATTAGATACTTTCACCTTCTCAGAAGAGCTGTCAAGATCATAGTTTCAAAGATAATCTAGCCTATGTGTACCCTATAACTTTCTTCAGGGGAATAAGCAATCTTCATGGTACAACAAATTATTTGAAATTAGCACATACTGACATTAGAAGCAACCCTGACCTCAGTTCTGATAGTATTTACTTCAGCTATGATTGCATCTTAGTTAACATGTATTATTGGTGACCCGCAAGTATTTATGAGCACATATGGTATCTTTACAATTCTACTATAGGGCCCAGTAGTTTCAATAAATTTTCTTCATCTTGATACTGTTAGCAAGAAAGCTTAAGTTCTTAAATATATTAATTGTTCATGAAAATGATAAAAATGTAATAAAACAAAGGTGATTGGGTACACCACATCTGAAAAGAGGTAAAACAGAATCTTAAATAGTCGAGAGTAGAAAATCTGGAATAACTGCTGAACATTCCTTGATTAAATCAAATGCCCTAGATTTATTAAGAAAACATTCTCAGATTATTTCTAGCTTTGTTAATAATTTGATAATTTACTAAATTATTTCAATTTTTCACAAAATCATTTAAAACATTTAATCTTAATTAATCCTTGTAATTCTTTCATGTAATGAATGCTATTTATGCTGTACTTTGTCGATTTTAATATGCAGAGCTTTATTAAATTCATTTTCTTTTTATCCTATCTTGTTAACCCGCCTATTTTCCATTTTGTGCTGTATTTATCTTGTAGGTAATATGAAAGCCAAAAGATTATAAAACAAAGAAAAATTGCTTCATTAGCTGTCAGTAGATTTTATTTTGAATAGTTTTTGTTTTATAGCAAATAAACATCATTTTTTAAGAAGACTGTCCCACTATTCTGGAAGGACAGTGCAAAGAAGAGAAGAGGAGATCTGTTTGAAGATGAAAGACATGATCAAAAGGGCATAGATGTGAATAAAAGACAAATTATATTTCTCCTCATCAGTGCTGTGGAGCACCTGTATTGTTAGTCTGTTTCCCATTGAGGTTAATCATCCCATCCTTATGGAAAAGTATATCTTGCTTCTGGTCTTTTGTCAAAAATAGAAACAGTTTTACCCAAAAACATATTTGCCATATAGGCTAATCTGAAATTTGAATTGTAAGCCTTAATGGTGATAGGGACCACTGTGAATGACAGCAATATCTGTACAGTGCTGTAAATTATAATAATGCTATAAAAATAAAATAAATACTTCCAAATATATGTGAGCTGGTCCAGTCAGTTATATATATAAAAAAAATCTAAATGTTTTGGTGCCTATTGTCTATAGGATATTGACAGTAATCAGTAATTATGACAGTAATCAGTACTGGATTAGTACAGGTTTTTTACTTTATTTTGAAAATCCTTTAAAAAACAAAGGGAATGAAAGGAGGGCGTAACTAGTGTAGTATATCAATTTGAAAAATGCAATATCACACAATAGTTGGTTGCACTCACTTTGTAATGTTGTGCAGGTGAGGCGAAACTGCATGTGATCAGTATGACTAAATGAGACCACAGCTGTTTACCACGTTGAAAGTTCGCTCCACGCAGGGATGGGACAATGGTCAAAGATAACTTCGACTTAAAGGGGTTGCCTCACTACATCAATTCATCTTACCTCAGTCCTGTTTTCATGAATTCATTTTGAATTCAGGGGCGTGTTTTCTGGCTTCCACTAGGCTGCAGTAGAAGCCAGGTCTGTAGCTATAGCAACCAGTGCTGGAAGCCTATCAGAAGAGATCAAACAGGTCTGTAGCTATAGAGACCTAAGAAGCTGATGTAGACCACACAAGAGGAGATATCTCAGAATAGGTAGGACACTGTTAATGGACATATATTACAAAGAGACTTGTTTTTGCAAGGTCTTTAACATAAAAAGAAATCCTGGTAGCGATACAACCCCTTTAACACACTGAATGTAGACGATGTGGTCAGAATACGGCGCTGCTTCAACCGAATACACTTATGAGCTTTAATTACACACAGAAACTGCAATGCATTTTCCGTCTACAGCAGCACTTCACCAGGCATATTTCGAATAAAGAAATATTCATAAAGCAAGTATTACTTTGCTTCCTTTGGTAGATCATCTATCATATTTCTTAATTTATGAGAAAAAAAAAACTCAAGTGTTTCTGCTGTCCTTAAGATCTATGCATATTGCCATACCATGGCTTTTTACAAGCTCTAATTTGTATGGAGCCATAAAATGGCATCATCAAACTTTTACAAAGCCCTAATTCATCTGATTGCTTCTGGCAGGGAAAAACCCTATGGTATAGAAATACAGAAAAAAAGTCATACATTGCTAGACTGTGTGTCTTTTGCTTTGTAGTACTGAAGCAAATGGGGGTTGGATTTACTTCTATAGAGTATCCTGTTGACACCTGAACACTATTGGCCTAAAGTATAGGCAGCTGTCAAGTATATGATACTAAGATGAGAATATTGAAAAATTCTATGGTTTCTATAAAAAATAAGTATTAAGCTTCTAGCGTCCCAGCAAAAAAAAAAAAACATTTACTCAAATTCTCTGGTCATCTGTTTATGCTTTCTTCCTCCGAATGGGGGAGTCACTTCTGCAGTCGTCAATCATCTTCAGCACTCATATACTACTCCCTTACATCACCATTTGGAAATCATTCATATCCTGCTAATAAATCCAATTGGTTGTTACGAAAACATCTATATGTTAAATTACTTTAAGAGTGCGAGAAATGTGGCTTATTCATGTGACATGAGTCAACACTGTGATAAAACTGCTAGCAAATATGGTAAAAAGATCACGTGAACCCCCATCCACCACTAGTCTACTAGTGGTGGATGGTTCCACTGTTTCAAATTCCAAAGAGGTAGCTATTGTTTTTCATGATTGTTATACAAATCTGTACTCTCCACACACCTTAATGTCTCCAAATCAGAGATTGATACATACCTTAGTGGAACAGACCTTCCGGCCTTGTCAGCTGAGCAGCGGATAACTGTAGACGCTCCCTTGGCTTTTATAGAGATCCAGGTAGCCATATCCTCATTACCAAATGCTAAATCTGCAGGCACTACTGGGGTACTCATTGAGTTTTTTTTTTTAAACAGGATGCAGAAACTTTTGCTTTCCATCTGCTCAACCTTTTTAATCAAGCCTTTGAAGAGCTGGCTTTACCTTCGTCTATGTGAGAAGCACTTGTGAAGGTATTAGCTCTCCGTCTAAATTTGGTTATTTATAATTCACTCTCATCAGTTGGGATTCATGCCCGGTATACGTATGACCATGACTCTGAGATACTTTTATATGAATTTACTGGCTTCTTACTCTTATGCTGGCTCTAGAATATTGGTGTCTTTGAATGCTAAAAAAGCATTTAACTCTGTTGAATGGCTGTACCTATGGGAAGTGCTCCGGAGGCTTGGAATTGGTCTGATTTTTGTCAGGTGGGTGCAACTTCTGCATGACTGTTCAGTGACTCAGGTTTGAGTTAATAGAGTGATTATTCTTTCACCCTCCATACCTTCGAATAACCAACCTTTACATTTCCTCTTTGGATCCTGCTGCAACCCTTGGGCTTATTAGGCTCTAACCCTATTCTCTGTCAAAGTATACTAGTTTGGAATCAGACTACGCATCAATATTTTTCTAGTGGGCACGATTATTTTTTATCTTTGTGGATTAATGATAACCTACCAGAGCTTACAGATCTGGATTCCAACAACGCGGCACCTTGCTAGTGAGACACCTTTTTATAGGTCATCAGTTGAATCAGCTGATATTATTTTTCACTAATTGGCAGGATTGCTTTCTTATTACTGATAGATTTCAGCTGGTGTCAAGACTTTCCATGGCTTTTTACATCTCTCTTTGTTCATGTGTTCAATACGTTTTCCCTGTGTAGTTTCTCATTACTACACATAATTTATGGACTTCTTTGGTTTGATTTCTTTGCCATAACAGATTGGATGCATTATTACTGACATCTGATAATAATTTCATGTCAATAGCATCTTTAGAAATATATTTACTTAGAAAACTAATGACATGTTCAATACAATATTCTACCTAGAGCCAGCTATACCACAACCAGGCATCATAAACTTCCCACAGGTATTCCCTTCCCTAAATGTCATCAAACCCAGGGTTCATTATTTGTGGTCCTGCCCAGAAGTTAATGACGAGATAAGATGGGATGGCTGGTGACAGACGACTCTAAGCTCTGCCTGCTATTTGTAGACCCAGAAGTGTACCCTGTGTCAACAGATTGTATTTTTTTGATGGAGCATCTTTTTAATGCCTGTATTTAGTAGCTCATCGTTGGCTAGTCACCCACCCTCATACTTTGAAGGAAGAGTTCAATTCCGTCAATATTTCTCCCCTTTAAAGAATATATTTGTTCACATAGAGGTCGCTCTGACAAATTTCAGCATATTTGACAGAGATGGTTAGATTCTGCTATCATACGCTGTGCAGAGGAGATTTCTCTGGAACCAGAAGTTCCATATCCATAATCAGGTGTAATGTATGTTATTGTGCCAACATACTTCAATCAACCTACTTACACAAATACAGGTTAAGACATATATGGTGTATAGATATGCTCCCCACACACATGAACACAGAGACGCAGTTATGGTTTAATTGTTGAGTTCTAATCACTTTATTTGTATTAAGATGCATGTATCCGCCATTTTGGGCGAATGGTATTCATTGCTTGTATTCCTCACGTTATTAATTTCTTATGCATATGGATATTATTTGGATATAGTTGCTGGAATTCTGTCTGAGTCTTGATTATTGCATTTACTATGTTCAGACACTTTATTGTCATACGTCTTTGGATTTACCTTTGTTCTCCTTGTATTTTATTTGCTTTACATTTTGCAATAAACAAGATTATGGTATAAAAAAAGAAAATAAATGTGGAGGATTTTATTGACTGATTAATCTAAATGTGAGCTCTTTGAAAGTTCAGAAGGCAGTAGGTAGTCCACCAAATCAATGGAAGACTTTGTCTGCGAATATTAGCTAAGTATGGTATAGGTCCAGTGCAAGTTTTGGGATATTTATCTGGAACCAGTCATTTGTGAGTCAAAGCAACATGAATGCTGATTAGTACAAACCCATTTAATACATCATAGAATACCCTCTGAACAACATTTGATTTGGAGTAAATGTATTATAGGACTAAGTTTATGACTGCAAACATATTGCTGTAAATATAACGGCTAGAAAGAAGTTGCTTATGTTCTCACTAGAGATGAGCGAATTTCTCAAAAATTTGATTCGGCCAACTTTTTCCCAAAAATTAGTTTCGCTCCACATTTATTCGTGTCGAATCGTGCTAAAAACAGCTATTTCCTGAATGCAGAGAGTCTGTATGGTGTTGTAAAACATTGTGCCATGCAGAAATATATATATAGCGAGCATGGTTTGGTATTGAAACAATGCTGTGATTTAGTATGACATGCAGATGACAGGCGCCGCTCTTAGAATCAGTTCACATTTCACTTATCTGGGCATTTACGGGGTCAAAACTGACCAAATAACTGGTGAGAATGCAGCGTGACAGAGTAATGTCAGCACAAGCTGGAAAGAACTGAGCAAAGGGCCAAGATCCCACTATAGCGTCAAAGTGCGCACTCCTTTTACACCATCATCAGATGATTCCACAGATTATGACAGAACCTGTTCTGTTAAACGCTGATACATGTACCCCCCCCTCTGAAAGAGAGGAGAGGGTGACGGCAGTAATTTTGCGTTGACGTCACTGATCATTTTGCCCTTCCTTTGATCCATCAGTGTCCGCTTTATATCGGTCAATAATCCATCAGTATTGCTAAAGCCAAAAAGAAACAGGAGTAGGTCCAAAACACATATGACAAGAAAATGGAATATTTGCATATTTTCTGTGTTTTGTATCCGCTCCTGCTTTTGACTACCTAATCATCAGACAATCCTGATGCAAGCATACTGATCTTATGGCTTCTCCGAAGACATAATCGGCTGTGTTTGTCCTTTTCATTCCTTCTGACAGATTAAAAGAAGGGGAAAACTAAACCAACCAAGCAACATCATAGAGTAGTGGAGGGTGGAAACAGCGTTAGGAAACCACAGGGTGGTCGAGTGAGAGAGTGGTCAGTTGGCAGCAGCATTAGTAGGCCACAGAGTGTCACAATGACATAGTATGGAGGTGGTGGCAGCATGAGAAGGCCCAGAGTGGCACAATAACAAATTGTGGAGGTGGCAGAAGTATGAGTAAGCCACAGATTGGCACAATTACACAGTGTGGAGGTGGCGGCAGCAACAGCAGCAGCATCATGCCGGAGGGTGGCACATTCAATTACCACTGCAAATGGGGGTCTGGAGGTTTCAGAGGCATTTGTAATGCACACAGATGTTAATTGCAAAAAACAACTCAAAACAAGGAAATATGTTTTATCTAAAACAGTTTGTCAGAGAACTTGGAGTCAGTGGAGGTAATGGGTGTTTGTAAAAAAGATAACTAATTTATCTACTTGTATCCACTAATATTTAAAATAATTATCTCTCAAGTCTCATTTTATTATAATTCTCAGCTGTTTTACCAGTCAGCTGCACCATCCTACCGCATGCATCACAGATTAAATCTCCTGGTGCTCCTTCCCACATCTTTCATCTGAGGACTTTGCCTCATATTTCAAACAGAAAATCAACCACATCAGAGAAGACATCCGTCTCTAGTCTCTGCAATCTCTTTACACAATTGCTCAATGCTTTTCTTTGAAATCTTACAAATTTAAAGCTTTCCGAATTACTCTCTTATTGCATATGACCAACTGTGCATTTGACCCAATTCCATCCCACCTCATTCCCATCTTAATATTATGTTTACCCCAGCCCTAAGCAATCTATTTAACCTATTGATTACTGGTGTCTTTGCTACTCTTCTCATACATGCAATTGTCACATTCTTAAGAAGCCTTCCCTTTATCCATTCTCTTTCTTAGCTACCACACTTTAAGTTACTCCCATTTGCCTCAAAATTCCACATACAACATGTGTTTGATCAACTGTCCAACCAATTTACTTTTCAACCAAATGCAATCGGGTTTCTAGCCCCACCACTGTATAATAACTACCTTCACCAAAGTCATTAGTGATCTAGTAAATGCCAAGGCAACTATTTAGTACTTTTTCTCTTTTAGGGACAGGACTTGTTCTCTGACACAGTTGACAACTCCATTGTTATAAAGTTTATTTCTTTAACATCAAAGATGTGTCTATCTACTGAATCTCATTACAGTTCCCCCAACCAAACATTCTGGGCCTTATGTATAAAAACTGTCTAGGAGTTAGACTGTCTTTGTTACCCATAGCATCCAATCAGAGATCATCTTTCATCTTCCCAGGGCGCTATATGAAATAAAGGCTGAGCTCTGATTGGTTGCTATGGGCAACTAAGACTAAGTAAGTCTTACTTCTAGACAGTTTTCAAACATATGACCCCCTGTGTCTATTACTCACATACCCCATCCTTGCCTCACTCTCTCTCTCTGTTAGTGCCTCTCAAGACCCTCTTTTGTGACACTTACTCTTCTGCATCTCTTCTTTTGGCCTGAGACATCTCATAGAATCGCTGATGACACTAAAGTTTAACTATTGGGCCGAACGTTTGCCTCTCTTCTATCTTGGATTTCAGAGTGGCTGCTGGCTGCCCACCCCATCTTATAAGATTTACCATGGGAAAACTTAATGTATTTCCTCCATCTCAACTAAACTCCCACCAGAACTAACAATCATAGTCTTTCCGCAGTCTTTCCCCAGTCCTACAGGTCCACTGCTTCAAAGTGACCCTTTCTGTCTTTCAAACTGCACATTCATGCTCTTATCACCTTAAAAAAAATTCTCAAATTTACTCTTTACGAAATGCTGACTTAAAAAGATGCTCAATGAATGCCCTAATCATTGCCCACCTAGACAACACCTTTCTCTGTGGTTTCCCATCTAACACTGCTGCACCCCTTAAATCTATCATAAACACTGCTGCTCGATTAATCCACCTCACTCTCTCCTTCTTCTTCTGCCAATTCCTTCACTAGCTATCCACTGATCAGTGAACAGCTTTTTCCCTCGCCTATTTTCTCCTTTCCCTTGTAGACTGAAAGCCCTAATAGGCATAATTTGCATGACTGATAGCTGGAGAGAGAGATATATAGACAAACAGATAGATATGCTGCTGTTTTATAAACATTTCATTACACATGCAGTAGAAGATGTAAAAGCGTACCATTTTCAATTTAATTGAGCTAAAACAAACACTAGCCACATATCATTTCATTAGTATGAAGAATTGTTGGGATTTTTTTTTTATTGTGGACAGCTTTTTACTTGATAATGTACTCTCTAGTAATTTCTGTAGTCACATTAACAATGTAATTTCACTGACAAGTAATTTATTTTTCATAATTGCTCATTACTCTAAGTTTCCAGTTAAAATGCATAAAATTGTTAATCATACTGCATATAATTATTGTAACATGAATGTGTATCATGGTTTTATTAAAATTCCATAAAAAGAACTACAATTTAAATTTAGTGAGACTAGCTTTCAATAACTGTATTACTTTTTATGGGGGACACATTTCAGATTTTCTATGAATCCATATATTTACAGATTATTAACTGTTGCCTTTAATCTTAGACAAGGGCTATAGGTGGGACTGGGACCTTTCAGACATTGATGGCATATCCTAGCGATATGCTATTATTGTCCGAAGTAAGACAACCCCTTTAAGGAATTGTGTGAATAATAATTGTATTGTTTAAAAGAACCCTGGAACCCTTAACTATCACTCTATATGTACTATTTACACTTGTAAAGGCTGTTTAACAATTTTCAATATAAATTAAAGGGGTTGTCTGTCTTTTTCTGGGGTTATCTGGATTTACCTTTTACAATATATTACTATTCATGCTGTTACAAAATATAAAAAACATATGGTACTTACTTTTGACCTCACTTCCATTCCAACAATGTCGCTGCCAGTGTTCTTTCTGGGTCTCCCACTTACTTCTAGCAGTTGGATTATCACCATTGCAGGAGCTGATTGAACTCAGTGGTCATGTGCCATTACTTGACATCACCACTGTTGTTGTGTTGCCTTTCAAATGCTCCAAGCAGATGTGAACTCCACACTATAAGGTTATGTTCACATGTCTTTCGGGAGCTCGCTCTAATTCGAGTGTACTCCCGAGGCGCGGGGGGCCGGCGGACATTCATTACTCGTGGTGCGTATTCGTCGCAAGTAATTGACAGGTCACTTATCTCCCCGCGCGTAGAATACAATCTATGAGAACTATGGATTACCGTAATTTCGGCGTGCATCTTGCCCATATTAGAGCGCAAATATGTGGCGAAATGCGTGCCGAATTTGCGCCGTGTGAGCATACCCTTAAGCATTGAACTCAATAAGCTCTCTCTCTAGTGATAGTTGCAGGTTATAGGATAAGAAATGAAGAAGACTATGATTGGCCAAGGCTCCTCACCCAATAAACCTCCCCAATGGTAAAGTCAGAAACAACTCTAGTGGTGTACTTTTTGTCATAGCAAAAGCTTATTAAAATGTCAATAAAAACAACATTTGCTAAATTTTAACAGTTACTGCAACCTGCTGTATGACATCTAAGAGGATAAAGCTGCAGGATCAAGCACTCGAGAGAGCAGCCTGTATGTAGAAAAGCTTAAGAGTTCACACAAAGTTTTGCTCAATATGTAGAATTTGTAGCATTTTTGCACATCTATGGAATAATCACTGTAAAAAAAAAACCTCCATTTGGCTGCATTGGGCTGTAAACATCCTTTCAGGGAAAGTTCAATTGAACCTGACTACAGAACAGATTATTTGTAGTCAGGATCAGCTTATTAAACACAGAATCCTGTACAGTGCTTAAAATAAACCCAGGAGTGAAACAGGTCTAAGGAGAAAAATGGTTAATATACTGCGGATAGATATAGTTTTATTTTTTAGCTTTTTGTTCCAACTGTATATAGAAAGGTGAAGTTGGTAAACTTAAAATCAGTGCTTTTACTCTTATAATAACGTTATAAAATTAACCTCCTTCTACATATTCATAACACAATACAGTAGGTAGACTCATATCTTGTGTATCGTTCCAAAACAAGAAACAGAATAAAATAGTTAATTGGGTTCTGACCTTTTTTTAATTGGGTTCTGACCTTTTTCTAAATCACCAAAGGAATCCAGCGCTAGTTCAAGCTGACTCAGGAGAAATGATAAATTGGATTAATAAAGATAAATATCCCACAGCTCTCAGCAAAACCATGTCTGTCAGCTCTTCTCAGGAACATTAGCTTGAGGAGAAATAGACAGGTCAAAATTTGTTTAAGTCCTCAATGATGATGTATTGTTTGTTTAACAAGCCTACAGTACAGGCAATGTAAATTTATATCAGGAGAATTCGAAAATACAGATAAATTAGTTATAATCTCATGGAAACATGCGAAAGAGAGTTGCACATTTATTTTTATTGTCTTTTTATTAAAAAGACATTTATTTTTATTACAGAGAAAATCAAATATAACTATCATATAAAACTCCAAGAGATCTATAAGTACAAAGAAGGTAGATCATTGGTATGTCACATAAAATCTGCAAAGACATGAATATGTGTACAAAATTGTTAAATTGTTCGGTTAAAGAAAGAAAATCCTACTTGAAACTGTCAAAAGTAATAATGAACTTAAGTTTACTGAAAATCAACTAATGAAAATCAGACATTGTGTTTGAATTGTAGTTTAGCCCGTTAACGACCACCCGCCATCTTTTGATGGCGGGCATTTTAGGTCATTCGTCTGCAGCGACGTCTTTTGACGTCGCTGCAGATATCGGGGCTTGTGGTGCCCAGTGCCACAGCTGTGCTGTGAACAGAGCTGTACTTCACATCCCTGTTCCCATCACACCCTCTGCAAGCGCCGGGAAGCGTGGTAAACCTCCACTCCCCAGCGCTTAACCCTTTGATTGCCGTGGTCAGTGACCACGATATAATCAAAGGGCTTTCCCCTGCTCTGTCAGGTGATTGGACTCCGGTGACCAGGTAGAGCCCGGGGAACAACTGCACAGTCAGCCCTGGGGACCTAGAGTAGCCCAGGGCTGTCTGTGTAACAAGCCAGTGATCATAAAACAAAAATAAATATTTAATAAAAAATAATTGTGCATACATCACACACACACACACACACACACAAACACACACACACACACACACACACACACACACACACATACACAAAAACCCCTACACATATTAGGTTTCCAAGCAACTGTAATAATCTGTAAAATTAATGTAAAAAGTTAGTAACGTGAAATGTGAATGGTGTAAAAAAAAAAGAAAAAAAAATTGAAAATTTTTTTATAAGTGAACTTAAACTATTCCCCCAAAAAGTACAACTTGTCCCGAATAAAACAAGCCTCATACAACTGCATCTTTGAAAAAATAAAAACAAAAAAAATGTGCTGGTCATTAAGTACTTTCCAGGCATTTGGCTTAAGGGGTTAATTAAAAATAAATAAATAATAAAACTGGCCTGGACAAAAATGATGGTGTATCCTGTAATTAGCATTACAGATGTCTTCAAATTTGTAATCATTCAGTCTGCCTATTTAAAGGGTGAAGTCATTGTGCTGTTTGGTGTCATGGTGTGTTGTCTCAGGAGATTAGAAAGAAAATGATAGACAATAATGTTAAAGGTAAAGGCTGTAAAACAATCTCCAAACAGCTTAATGTTCCTGTTACTGAAGTTGCACAAATTATTCAGAAGTTTAAGGTCTATAGGACCGTAGCCAATCACTCTTGATGTGGTTGCAAGAGGAAAATTGGTGACATATTGAAGGGATGGATAATACGAATGGTAACAAAAGAGTCAAATCGCCAAAGTGGACTTAATGGGAGATGACTGAGGAGGAAACCACTGTTGAAAGCACATAATAGAAAAGTGAGATTGCAATTTGCCAAAATGCATATTGACAACCACAAAGCTCCTGGGAGAATGTGCTTTGCAAAGCTAAGACAAAACTGGAGCTTTTTTGAAAATCACATCAGCTTTGTGTTTACAGACACAAAAATGATGCAAGATTGTACCTACTGTGAAACATGGAATAGGCTTGGTTATGTTTTGGGGCCTTTTTGCAGCATCTTGCCTGGATGCCTGGAATCTGTGCAGGGTACAATGATTACAAGACTATCAAGGCACTCTGGAGTGAAATGGATAATGACCCAAAACACAGCTAAAAACATCCAAGAAGGACTGATATCAAAGTTTTGAACTTTTTTTGATGTGGCCTTCTATGAGTTGAAATCTAAATTCTAAATTGAACAAAATTTGTCCATCATTTTCATTAGTTTTTTTTAAATATTTTACGTTAACCGTAATTCAAAATCTGTCCCTTATTTTCATTATTTGATTTTTGGTAAATTTACATTTATTATTACTTTTATTACTTTTGTCAGTTCTTTAAGTTTTATTAGTTTCTCTTTCTTTGACTCAAGGATACCAACAATTTTATCCACTTTTGTATGTGTATCTCTTATATGCTACTGAATAAGGTGTGGTCTGTTTATATATGTTGCAGGGAAATTATAAAAATAGGGATTTGATCAAATCCCTAAAGGAGATTATCCATCTTTTCAGTAAAACAGTTCAGGGATTTGATCAAATCACTGATTTTCTTTATGGAAATCACACCACATAGTTGTTATTTTAACATCTTCCATGATTTGATCATCTAACTTAGAGATTTGATCAAATCACTATTTTCATAGTGACATATAAGTTTCTTTAAGATGCTGGTTTGTCATAGTAACATAGTAGATAAGATCGGAAAAACTTGGGTTTATTGAGTCCAACCTTTAACTCACCTGTATTAATCCAGAGAAAGGCAAAATCCCCTTTGAGGGCACTGTTCCAAGAAGAAAAAGGTAAAAAAAAATTCCTGCCTCTAAATATTGCAAACAGAATAAACCCCTGGACCAATGTTCCATCTCCAGAAACTAGTACCCTTAACCTGTAGTTTTATATTTTTCAAGAAAGGCATCTAAGCCCTTCTTGAAATTATTCAAAGAATTGACAATCACAACCTCTTGTAGCGAATTCCATAGTCTCACCACTCTTTTTTCCAGTTCAATAACCCCAAGTTTGATAGTCTATTTTGGTATTGCAATCCAATGTTTCCTTTAATCAACTCGGTCACTCTTCGTTGCACCTGCTCCAGCTCAGACATATCCTTCTTATTCACGGGCCAAAACTATACAGAAAAACCCATATCTGGGGTCACCAGTATTTTACACAGAGGAAAAACTGTGTTTTTGTCACATATCTATGACTCTTTTGATACAATCCATGATTTTATTTACTTTGGCTGCTTGCCATTAGTCACTATATTTAAGTATGCCAGTCGCTGCTATAGAACCACACACAGACTAACTAGGAAGAGTAAGGAAGCATTAATCTGAAGCTACCTGTGGCTCTGTGAAACAGAATGGTGAAACAACTCATTAAAATGCCAGTTTTGCTTTGCAGTGCCAATACAGCCTTGTCCATTGTGATCCAGTTACCATCAACCAGTAACCAGATACATGGGGCATATAGTTTTCCCTCCTTCAATGGTTGAAAGGTGTTTGTTGGTTTAATTTATTATGTTCCAATTAACTTGGCTATATGCATCTATTAATGGAATGCACCAAATCTTGCAACACTTTACAATCTTTTCTAGATACTTAAAGGAGTTGTATCATTACGAGCTTTCAGCCTGTCAGTGTCCCTGGTAAGTTGAACTGAGGGGCGTGCTAGCTTGTCTGTCTCTTCTGCTCCCTCTCCCCCCTCCCATCAGCACACAGGCAGCTACGTAACTTCTATACAGGGGGGGGGGGGGGAGGGGGTTTGCTCTCAGAGTTCACCCTGTGTGTGCCTGCCTAGGTCTGTTGCAGGAGAGGGCTGATCTAGGAGTGTAGAGAGGAATATGAAGCTGTGTGCTAATAGAGCAGAGGGGATGCATGTGTTCCTATATCCCCTGCTTAGCTTACAAGTCTCCACATCTCCAGCAACAACAAGGGCAGTGTTACTATACTCAGGATGTGTCCCTAATACAGGAGAACATAAAGTATTCACATGCCTGATCTCTATAGTATTAGTATAGTCACAGTTCCAAAGACATATCATGATTATAGTAACAGACAGGGTCACTGCTGTCACATCTATCTGTGTAGAGAGCAGGAGGAAGCAGGGACACACAGGGTTAATCCAGGCAGCTCGGACACAGAAGCCAGAGTCCTCCCTCCCCCCTCCCTCCTCCTCCTCCCTCCACTACAGAAGCATTCTGTGCGGGAGGGGCTCTCTGCTCCGACCTGTCTTCAAAGGTGATGAGTCATTCAGACCTGACAGCCAGTAAGATAAGGATCAACAGGTCGGCTACTATAGAGATTTGAGAAGCTGATGTAGTAATACTAACAGGGCTAGCTCAAAATCAGTAGACATTTGTAATGAACATATATTGCAAAGCTGCTTGTTTTTTAAAGATCTTTAAATTAAAACCCAATCATTGTAGCGAGACAACCCCTTTAAGTGCTAAATTATTAGAAAATAATAATAAAAATTCTATACAAACCAATTTGTCACAAACTCCTACCTGTAACACAGTATTTAATATAATCCAGTCAGTATCCATTTACAAAAACAATACTGGCATCTCCACATAAAAATCTGTTTTGATGCATGGTAGAATGAACATGCAATGTACAGCCTGTATCTAATGGCTCATATTTTGGTCCAGCTCTCCTGACAAAACCAATCTATGACATATACTGCAAAGTGTAGAATTGCTATCAGGACTGGAGGCAAATGTTTAGATTACATCATTTTTATTTTTGCTAAACGCAAGCTATATATAAGTTTCAAAATCATTATGTAAAATGTAATAATTACAAGAAGCCAATGTAGGAAAAATATGTGGGCAAATGAAAGTCCTTTCTTACCCATCTGTCATACTGTATTATTCTCAGAATACACTGGCATTTAAAATTCAGTGCTAGGATGTTGAAGATGTCCAGCCTAAAATAAATTGATGTCCATTTTGTTGAAATTTTATATAACAATGTACAGCCTGAACTACCTAATGACTCATGTTCTGGTCCAGCACTCCTGACAAAACTAATATGACATATATAGCAAAGAGCAGTATTACTAGGAGGACTACAGGCAAAGGCTAAATCCGACTCTCTCTATTTTTGCTGAAAGCAATGTAAAGGTATAGGAAAATATGTGGACAGATGAAAGACCTCCCTGTCACAACTAACATACAATATAAATATGAAAATAAATGAATGATGAAAGTTTAAATAACAAAGACATTTTTGTTTTGTAAAGTACAGTGGGGAAAAAAATATTTAGTCAGCCATCAATTGTGCAAGTTTTCCCAATTAAAAAGATGAGAGGCGCCTGTAATTGACATCATAGGTAGACCTCAACTGTGAGAGACAAAATGAGAAAACAAATCCAGAAAATCACATTGTCTGATTTGGAAAGAATTTATTTGCAAATTATGGTGGAAAATAAGTATGTGGTCACCTACAAACAAGCAAGATTTCTGGCTCTCACAGACCTGTAACTTCTTCTTTAAGAGGCTCCTCTGTCCTCCACTCATTACCTGTAGTAATGGCACCTGTTTGAACTTGTTATCAGTATAACAGACACCTGTCCAAACCTCAAACAGTCCACACTCCACACTCCACTATGGTGAAGACCAAAGAGTTGTCAAAGGACACCAGAAACAAAATTGTTGCCCTGCACCAGGCTGGGAGGACTGAATCTGCAATAGGCAAGCAGCTTGGTGTGAAGAAATCAACTGTGGGAGCAATAATTAGAAAATGGAAGACCACTGATAATCCCCCTCGATCTGGGGCTCCACGCAAGATCTCATCCCGTCAGAATGATCACAAGAACAGTGAGCAAAAATCCCAGAACCACACGGGAGGACCTAGTGAATGACCTACGGAGATCTGGGACCAACTTAACAAAGGCTACCATCAGTAACACACTATGCTGCCAGGGACTTAGATCCTGCAGTGCCAGATGTGTCCCCTCCTTATGCCAGTACATGTCTAGGCCCGACTGAAGTTTGCTGGAGAGCATTTTGAATGATTCAGAAGAGTATTGGGAGAATAATGTCATATGGTCAGATGAAATCAAAGTAGAACTGTTTGGTAGAAACACAACTCGTCGTGTTTGGAGGAGAGGAAATGCTGAGTTGCATCCAAAGAACACCATACCTACTGTCTAGCATGGTGGTGGTAACATAATACTTTGAGGCTGTTTCTCTGCAAAGGGACCAGATCCGTGTACATGAAAGAATGAATGGGGCCATGTATCGTGAGATTTTGAGTGCAAATTTCCTTCCATCAGCAGGGGCATTGAAGATGAAACGTGGCTGGGTCTTTCAGCATGTCAGTGATCCCAAGCCCAAGGCCAGGGCAATGGAGTGGCTTCGTAAGAAGCATTTCAAGGTCCTGGAGTGGATTAGCCAGTCTCCAGATCTCAACCCCATAGAAAACATTTGGAGGGAGTTGAAAGTCCGTGTTGCCCAGCAACAGCCCCAAAAACATCACTGCTCTAGAGGAGATCTGCATGGAGGAATGGACCAACATACCAGCAACAGTGTGTGCCATCCTTGTGAAGACTTACAGAAAACAATTGACCTCTCTCATTGCCAACAAAGGATATATAACAAGGTATTGAGATGAACTTTTGTTTTTGACCAAATACTTATTTTCCACCATAATTTGAAAATAAATTCTTTCCAAATCAGACAATGTGATTTTTGGGATTCGTTTTCTCATTTTGTGTCTCATAGTTGAAGTCTACCTATGATGTCAATTACAGGCCTCTCTCATCTTTTTAAGTAGGAGAAATTGCACAATTAGTGGCTGACTAAATACTTTTTTCCCCACTGTATGATAATTCATTGCTATCATTTTTAAAAAGTGAAATCTGTAAAGTTCTTAGTTTTAATTTGTCATTGTACAAGTACAAGCCACTGACATGGAAAGCCAGACACTGTACATGAGTATATAAAATAGGTAAGAAAACTAAAATAAGAGACGTTATTGTTTCTATAACAGTCACTACACAAGTATGTACATAAGTTTTTTCCTAATATCATTGCATCAGTAAACTTCCTCTGCCCAACCTGATTTCATAGAGGCATTTTTGTTTTGATAGTTCACAGGACATTAACAAAAGCAGATTTAAATAAACTGAGCCAGAATTCAATCAACCGAGCTATGTGCAATTCTGTGCCCTTAATTTTCACAGATTGCTAGAAGCTATTTTTAATAACAAACTGTTATCTAAGTGTATGGATCATTCATGGGATAATGTTTAAAGAACCAAGACAGGGCTAGTATGTTTAAACTATGATAAACTATACAGCTAATCCTCTAGTAATTGCGAAGAAGCTAAACGCTGTTAATTCTGTGTGTTAAACATACAGCTTTCATTTAACTAGATCCCAACCCCCATAGACTTTAAGCATTTGGGTTGGTCGACATCTAACTCTGCAAAGTCGTTTTAAAATGATATTGTAAAGGGGAGTGGAGAGTCAGGTGTCAGCGGCAGCAGGGATATCCAATGAAAAATCAGTAATAATTTAATTCCATCCCTGCTTATTGTAGATACAGTGCTTAATGAGCATTGTACATATAGATCAGCAGGAAGCCTCTAGGCTTTCAAGTGTCCACAGTCATGTGATCGCCAAAGGACAGTAACTGCAGATGGTATTGGATCTTAACAGACCCAGATCAACTCTGCATTGAGTTCTGTGGTCGGTATTTCCACTGAAACTGTGGGTAGTATATCAGCCCCAGTTATAGGGGAATTTTTAGAAAAATTTATGTAAAAATGCACCTCAGTGGTATTCCTTTGTATTGATGGGGGACACAAAATGTAAAATAAAAACCTACATAAAACATTTGTAACGGGAAAAACTGACACAGTACAAGACTTATTTTAGTGGCACGTTTGCTGTTAAAAAAATTTATTTAAAAAATGTAAAAAGTTGATTTTTTTCTTATCATTTTCTTTCATATAATTAAAATAAAATCTAATGTAAAAATTACATAAACATAAAGCCTTATGTATCACAGACAAAAGGCAAAAAAAATAAAAAAATAAATAAAGAGTCATAGTATTCAAACCCGGATTTAGCAAAGAAAATTAAAATGTGTCTGGTCAGAAAGGAGGTAAACATCCCAGGCAGGAGCTGATTAAACAATTTAGTTTATTCTTTGTTTAGGATCTATATACAAATATTTATTTGTGGTCCATATTCCAATGTGTATTTATTTCCTCTAACATGTAATTCCTTTACTGTCTCTGCCATGTTAGGAAGCGCTGTCAGAACATTTGTGCAGTGTAAAGTCTGTGTGAATTCCTATAGGAGGCATGATCATGTACTTTGAGCGTTCCTATAGAATCATAAGAACATAGCTCCTGAGACCTATTACTTCCATTCTTCTTCTTTCTTTTTACAGAAAGTAGGAGCTAAATGTGAAAAAACGGTAATACAACTTCAGTGAAATTGTTGTAGAGAAGTCTTAGGCAGAATCAAGAACTATTCATTGTTCAATAGGTTGAATACATAACCTATACAACATTTAGGATAGAAGAATTGGGCAGAAAAAGAAAGGTATCTAATGAGTCGTATTTTAGCATTTTGAGACCTAGTTATGTTTAATGTATAATGTTGCATATTTCGTAATGTTATCAATTGTATACAATATCACACGCCATTGGCAATGCCAGGTATTTATCTCATGTAACAGCAGTAAAATCGGTGCTTCCTGATCAATATCGGCTGTATTGCTCTCATGACAAAAAATACCAATTTTTAAAAATTGTATTTAGAAATATATTACTTTCATTATTAGGGCTAGTTGTATCTTTTATGTGATGCTTATTAAAAAGAGAAAAAGAAACTAACCATAAGGTCATTGAAATGTTGATGTTGGCTCTCATTGTGTCCCGACAGTGACCTTATTGCCTGCCACAGGAACCCCTTTAACAGCAACAGTGCCTAATCACCAGCCACAGTGCCTCCATTGATAGCTACAGAGGTCACATTGCTAGTCACAGTACCCACAGTGCCTGACACACAGCCACCACACAGAACCAGCTACTTGAACTATTTTTGGACAATGCTAGCAATGTAGATTTATCAGGTGTTCTTCCAGTGTATATAGTAAATGTATCAGTAGACCTCTACTACCCATTAAAGTCTCCATTTAGCCTCCTTTCAGGTGGTATTCTTCAGGATTTATATTTTTATACTGTATGGGATGGTGCAGCACAGAGAGGCATGCAGTAAAAAAAAACATCTACCATGTATGCCATTTCTTTTACAATGGGATCCTATTTATGACAGACGATAGGTATACATCGTAGGTATAAGTCACGGGATATTTCAGCACATACTTCTGACCCACACTGTGATGTATTGTGAGAAGAGTCTTTCTCATACATGCCCTATTGCAGCTTTCCTCCTCTAGGAGTAGTAATGTGCAATTAAAAGAAGTCAAACAAATAACTTTCTTTTCACTGTCACTCTGCATTGAAAAAAAACTCTAGCACTAAAGTGATCTTACTGAGCCAACATCATGTAGGTATAGACATCATGTAGGTATAGAGTATAAAACACAGAATATATATTTATAATATAAAAGATGTCCAGGATATCTATGTTATACTTACAGATTCTAATAGAATGACGATTGCATTTCTGCCAAGAAGTGACATTTTTCCCATAGAATTAGAGTCCACAAAATCTACTTTCCTATTATGTGAATCAGAATCTACTGTTGCTAGTCTTTACATCAAATCCAACTGTTTTAATTTCTAGGGACAGGTGAACTGGAAACCTCTTTCCTGTATGTAGTTATCAGTTTCCTGACATACTACATATATTTTCTTACATGCTGTAGTTAAATAGTAAGTTAAAAAATACATATGTCCATCAAGTCCATGAAATTTAACCAAGGACAAGGAGAACAAATGGAAGAAAGGGAGGGTATAAGTAATTTTAAAACTTTGTTTTCCCCTATTCATCTAGGCATGAACCAAAGTGCCCTAAAAAGAATAGTTCACTCCTTAGCCAAAATTGCAATTAGACTGGATCTACATTGTATAAATATTAAATAAATATTATTTTGTTTAAACCCTCAAATGTTCCTGCTGTGACCACCCTGGGGTTGCATTCCACAAATTCAAAAGCTCTTTTTGTAAAGAAGGGTTTTTTCCTCTAAACCCCAACCTTTTTCTTAGACAAGGGGGGGGCCCCCTTGTCTTTTGAGGGGGTTTAATATGAAAAAGCTTTTCACCATACCTTTTGTCGGAGGCATTTACATACTTGTACAATTTAATCATATTTCCCCATAGATGTCTTTTGTAAGGACTTAATAAATTTTATTATTTTAATCTTTCCTCCTAAAGGGCCCCCTAACCTCCTCCCCTGATCAGTTTGGTTATACTTTCTCTATCTCCAGTACATTCTTTTTATAAACTGGTGTCCTGAACTGCATATTCCAGATGAGTTTGCACCAAAGCTTTGTACAGTGGTAATATTACATCAATGTCCCATAGTCCCAAACCCATTTAAAACACGCCAAGTCTTCCTTTCCCCTTAAAGGGGGTTTTTCTCACTACATTTTATTCATCTCACCTCAATCCTTTTTCTTGTTTCACTTTTATTTCAGGGTGTGTTTTCTTGCTTCCACTAGGGTGCATAGAACCAGGCTTTACTATAGCAACCAGTGCTGCAGCCAACAAAAAGATCAACATCTGTAGCTATAGCAACCGGGACTGATTCAGCCCATACAAGAGGGGATATCTAGGAATAGGGGGGGGACACGAATGGACATATATTGCAAAGTGACTTGTTTTTTCAAGATCTTTAACATAAAAAGCAATCCTTGTAGTGAGACAACCCCTTTAATGGCAATTGGTCCACATTACATGGTGGTATGTAGTCTATGATTTTCAAGAACACTCAGATCGTTTCGGACAAGCAATTCTCCCAATTTTTCTTCTACATTATCATTAATCTAGAGAGAATTAACAATGTTAATGCACATGGATTGATCTAGTTAGCCTTATTTTATTTTTACTAAAGCTTCAAATATTTCTAGCTCATATACGTCATCTTTATTCAGAGATGTAAAATTGACGGTCACTCTTTTCCCACTCTGAATTTTCTGTTTACTGTAAGTTTGGCTATACCCCCCCCCAAAGGGGGGTGTCCCCCCCCCCCCACACAATTACACCTTGAACACCATAAGGCAATCACTTGAATAAATTTATAGTAAACACAAGTAATAGTTGTATACATCGCCTGTCTTTTGACATTCAGTTTCATAAATATGCAATTCTGGAAGTGTGCTTTAGTTCATGCATGCATACTGTTTTATAAATAATAGAATCAGGAATGTGACATTATGTTTCATGCCAACATGACTCATAACCATCAATAATAATGAAATGTGTTTTTAGCCTCATCTGGAACACTTAGAGTATGTTAAATTATGAATGAAATCTTTGGAATGTCTTCCTCTTATGTAACACTCCCTCTACTCCGCAGTGAACATTGTACCCTGGTGCTATTCTTAGCTGATCTACTCAATGAAGTGATTATTATTTCAGACTCTGTCAAAATGAGAAGTAGAATATACCAAGACAGGTCAATCCAAATTTATGAAATACTTCTGGAATTCTCAGTCACTGAGATGCTTGATAACTATTTTTTTTTGGTGCCTAGAAATTGTGACCTTATTCTGAGTATTTGAGTGCTGCTGAGTCTGAAAATCCAATCCATTTTGTTGTAGAGCTTTAGTTTATGAGATGTTTATTACGCATCTACATTGTTCTTGTGATTCATTTGTTTATAAAGATGTAGTACAGATGAATAGAACTGAATTTGCTGATGCACATTCATATTTTTGTTTACATGTGTTCTTTAAATGTTCTAAAAGTTATGTCTTTTCTGTTTCACTTGAATTTCCAACACTTCTTTGGTACAATATTAAGTCGCCTCTACTTTCAGCAGCATATTCTTGATAATGTGGCAATGCCGGATCTCCAAAACTTGATCCAATATGAGAAAATGTGTGTCATTTTCAGAATCAGTGCCCCAAACATACTCAAAAACGGTTCCTACTTTTAATGCACCAAAATAAGTGTTTCCCAGTGTAATTTTCCCATTTCTGGATACAGGTTTATAAAAATAGATTGTGACTTCGATATTTCAGCTGAGTAGAAAATGTACTACTAAAGTTTTTTTTATATAATTTACATTGTAAATATAATTTTAAACAACAAAATGTTCTCTTATTTTCATTATCATACAATATGCAACTTTATGCATTACCAACAATATAGTATATTATTATGGTGTCTTGGTGTTCAATGATGAAAAGCATTAAGACATACGGAAGAAGACACCACATTACTTGTGCAATCGTAATAACATGATAACTGGTACCACACTTATTAAAATGCATTTCTTCTAGGAATCACTAGCAGATCTGCTGAGCATGAAAGCTTTTTATCTCAGGTCAATGGTCTATAAATGGCGAGTTTTCTAAATATATCCTCAAGGGATGGCCTGCTGATCAGGGAGCTTAAACCAGCACTTTTTGTAATAAGTTGCATGTTTCCCACATAGTCAGCATTAAACAAAGATGAGAGCATACCTTCAGCAATTGCTATATTAAGACTTCCAGAACTAGAAGCAATATTCCTTTCTAGGCTTGGTCTACAAAGTCTGTAATACTGTTATTGTAATTAGAGATGGGTCGAAATTGAATTCTAAACGAAGTGGTGAATGTCGTTAGAATTTCAGGAAAACTTCGGTTCGGAACAAAGTCGAACTTTGGGGTACTTCGTGTGAACGAAGTTGCTTTTGATTGATAATATGGCTGCGAGCACATGGCGCTACATGGGGCAAAGCACTCAGGGAGGAATAAGGGCAATAGCTGCATGACCATGTTCAGAGTGAAGCCAATCAATACCGGCGGGATTCTGTGACGTCACCGCACTTATAAGTCTGCGCGACGCCGGGAAGCTCACACTACACTCACTGTCACAACAGGAAGTTGCTGCCGCGGCTGATAGCTCTTACTGAAGAATTGATTTGTGATAAGCGATTTCCGTGGGTGTCTCAGCTTGTCTCAAGACTGTTTCTCCATTAATGTTCTATTCTACTTTTTGGGTGATTGGATCTGAAATCCAGTGTGCGTCACATGCAGTTGCATATACATTCAATATCCAAGTGGGAAAATAAAATCCTAGAGCCAGTTTTCCTGTTGTATTCAATTTAAAGAAACAGGTTTTTACCAATACACATACCACTTTCAAGTTGGCTCTCAATTCCTATTAGCGGCAATTTACTTCCAGCTGGGTTAATTAAGATCGTTTTATTTTGCTGTGTGTGCTGACCCCAAGCAAACTGTCCTTTTTCAACCGTCCAAAATATTATACATTTTTCCTGTAGCACTAATTCACAACGAAGGTTAATTACAACTGCATCTCTAATGTGTTGTGTGGCCTAAAAACACGCAATAGAAACAACGCAACACAAAGCTACTATTTTGTGGGACTCAAATACTTTGCCAATTACATCCAGGTGTTAATTAAGCGTTGTTTTGCTGGTGGCTGACCCCAAGATACCGTGCCTTTTCAACCAGTCCAAAATATATAAATAATTCCTGGTAGCCTAATTCACAAGCAAAGGTTAATTACAACTGAATCTCTTGTTGTGTGGCGTAGAAAACACGCAATTGAACACGCTACCAAACTACTAGGTTTGTGCGGCCTCAATTCTTGGCGCAATTTATATCCAGGGGTTAATTAAGCGTTTTTTTGCTGGTTGTCTGACAAAAATAAACCGTCTTTTTCAACGCCAAAATATATAAATATTTTCCTTTAGCCAAATTCACAAGCAAAGGTTTTAATTACAACTGTAATCATCTTGTTGTTTGGCGTATGAAAACAACGCAATTGTAACATGCTACAAAGCTAACTATTTTGTGCAGCACAAAACCTTGCGCAATTTTACATCCAGGGGTTCTTAATAGCGGTTGTTTTGCTGTGTGCTGACAAAAATAAACCGTCTTTTTCAACGCCAAAATAATATACATTTTTCCCTGTATCCTGATTCATGTCCGAAGGGTTAATTAGGCTGTTTGTGCTTTTACAATTAGTAAAACACACAGTGTTTTGTAACGACACAACAAGTAAATATTCGCTGGCCATTTGTGGAGCGCAAATTTATATCCATAGGTTACTCCAAGCCTTGTTACTGGGATTCATTTGGAGTCAAATACATAGCTTAGTGTATTAATCATAACACGATATCTTCATCAAACAGTGGTCCTGTACATTTTTCGAACAAACATATGTCATCAGAGAGGTGGCGAGGCTCAGCAACCTGCGAGGGACACGTAGGCACAAACATTCCTGAACAGGCCCAGGTTCGCAGCACCAGCAAGGGGATGTCGCAGCATGGGTCACTCGGTGAGGCGACACAACAGTCCGCTGTCATCGAGCTCGAAGCGGGCCGTGTGTTTGTTTTCACACCCACGTTCTCTTGATTGGTTGACCTTAGGTCCATCCTCTTCCTCCCCAGATGACATCCTGACAACTCCCGAGCCAAGAGTCGTGGGAACCTCAGACACAACCATAGTTGGCATGGCGCCCGTAGCGGGTCAGCCGGACCCTCACCTTTCCTCAGCCCGCCTCTGTCCCATCCCGGATTCCCCAGCCAGAGATCTACTCTATGTGGTCTGGGCTCAGCGACCACGATATACGAGAATGAACATTTTGAGAGGGCATCAGCAGCTACTTGCAGCGAGAAAATAGGGGCCAATATCCCTGCTTCTATGCAGTAGGCGCAAAGTATAGATGTGAGAGTGGCATGGGAGGTCATGTCTTTGTGAGAGGCAGCTCGGCATACCAAGACCGTTTTTTATGTGATGAGGACAGCCAGTGACGATGAAAACACAAATAGATGATTGTGTATCCTGACCTCGCGACTTGGACCGGGGTGAGGCCAAGGGCATCAATCATCGTCAGGAGAAGAGGGCGTCAGCTTGCGCGTCAGGCAGCAGGCAGCCTAGCAAGTGGTTCGTGTGCCGTGAGTCAGCAGGAATAGCAGCAGTGTGAGGTCGGGAGCCAAGCGGCCACAGGGTTAAAAAACCCGCATTCGCAGTCCAAGAACGTATGTAGCAACACAGGGGCTCACGAGGCCAAGCGGCGGCAGTAGTCACTCAGTGCGTGGAACGTTGGCGGTAAAAATCCGATACTCGCGTGGGCATTTCTTTGCTAGACACACCGGAAGGAGCCGAATATGGGTTATATTTAGAATCAGTGGCATAAAGTGAAGCGTGGCCAGGGAGCTAAAGATTGCCAACCACGCCCTAGCTCAACACATGCAGCGTCACCATCCTGTGGCCTGGGAGAAACGAGGCTCAGATGTGTGGTCCATCCTACCTCGCGCAGCACAGCAGCAGCAGCAGCCCGCCCAGTGGCACGCAAGCAATTGCATCGCAGTCAAGGCTCCACCGGGACCTCTGCAGAAGGGAGCTGTTTCTCTTTGAATAACAATCATCTCCCGTCCAGATGCTCCCTGCTACCTCGCCTACTCATTGGTCGCCAGCAGTCGTTCAGCGAGCGATTGCAAAGAGACAACAGTAATGCTCCAACCATCCTAAGGTGCAGCAGCGGACCGTGCCTCCTGTCCAAGTTTTTGGTACTGCAGTCCCTCTCCCTTTCCAAATGGTGGACTCTACACAACCGTTCAGAGAACAAATGGCTTGTGCTGATCTGACCCTTCCTCCCATAAATCCAATCCCTTGCCCGCTCCTGTCACCTGCACCTCAAGAATATCTCCAAAATCCATTCCCATTTCTTTTCTCACCTTGGAAACGACTCAAACTCTCATTACTGCTCTTAATCTTTCTCGTACTTGACTACTGCAAACACTTCCCCCCTTGCATATAGGTCTCCCTCACTGCAAACACACCCCTCTCCAAACAGACCAGAATGCAGCAGCCAGAGCTTGTCTTTCTCTCCAGCCGCTACTACAGATGCCTCTACCCGGTGTCATTCACTGCACTGTTGCCCATCAGTACAGGATACAGTATAAACTCAGCACTCCTCACCAAAAACTCTTCCAAATCGCAGCTCGCTCCCTACATCTCCTCCCTAGTCTCTTGTCTACCGCCCTACCCTGTGCTTCTCCGCTCTGCTGATGATATCAGACTACATCCTCAATCATCCGAACCACTCCCATGCCTGCCTACAAGCGAATTTCACACGTGCGGCACCAATTCTCCTGAATATCTACCCTGCGCTGGTGATCAGGCACATTCACAACCCTCACAGTTTTAAGAGGGCCCCTGAATAATACATCTTCTCGGTCTGTCTGCCCCACCAAGATTCCCTAACTGCTATCACACACATCTGTCCACTCTTCCACCCCCTGACTTGGTGCACTCACAGGCACTATAATGTATATAGATGTACAGTATGGTAGCCAGGTTTCATCCATTTTTCATGTAAACCCACCTCCCTATTTATATGAAACATGGCCGGCCCACTTGTAACCTGGCGACCTCTTACTGTATGTTTTCACCCATACACCCTAATAGAATTGTAAGTTCTCTCACGAGCAGGGCCCTTCTACGCATTGTGTCTCATTTGTAAGTACTTTTAATGTGTAATGACTGTATGTTTACCCTTGATTTGTAAAGTGCTGCGGAATATGTAGGACGCTATAGAAATAAAGATTATTATATTATTATTGTGCCGACCGAGATGGAGAGTTCCAAGCCGTAATTTCTTTTCCAAAAGCATACCAGCACTTCATAAATATGTAGCACAAGAAGGGGTTCCAGTCCTTGAACTTATCGTTTTTGTTACACGGAGGCACTTCAGCGCTGACGTCTGGAGCTGTCTAACTAACGGTTCAAGGGCCAGCTAACATGTCCTTTACGGCCCACTGGTGAAATGTGCTTCCACCCAGGGCACACCAACAACTTGGACAGGAGTACGCCGCTGTTCCTCCCTCCACGTTGTCAAACTGCTGCACCTGCGCCAATGTCCGCCTCCTCCTCCTCCTCCACCACCACCACCATCTCAGCCTCCACAAGTACTGCTCCATCATACCACATGTGTAGGGCACAGCGGTGTCACGCAGTTCTACACCTGGCTTGCCTCGGCGAACGAAGTCACACAGGGGAGGAACTGCTCCGCGTCATGCAGCAAGAAATCGATGTGTGGCTTTCTCCGCGCCAACTGCAAATCGGAACCATGGTGACGGACAATGGGGAACATGGTGTCCGCGCTGCACCGAGGAGGGATGGTCCATGCGCCCTGCATGGCGCACGTGTTCAATCTGGTTGTGAAAAGGTTCCTGAAGTCTTCCACCGATCTTCAGAACATTCTGAAAATGGCCAGGAAACTGTGCATGCACTTTATCCATTCGTACAAAGCCAGGAACACCCTCCTCGAGTTTCAGCGGCAGAACGGCCTCCCCCAACACACTCTGATATGCGATTTTCCACCCGCTGGAATTCCAGCCTGCACATGTTGGACCGACTGTATGAACAAGAAAGGCCATTAACGATTTTTTTGATAAACCAGGCAGACAGAAGTACTCCCCTGTGTAACTTTGATGTCAGCCAGTGGCAGCTCATGCGTGACACCTGCCGTTTGTTGAGGCCATTCGAGGAGGCGACGTATTTGTCAGTCGCCAGGACTACGGGATGAATAACATCATTCCACTGCTTCATGTCCTGGAACAGATGCTGAAAAATCTGTCTGGGCAGGGGACTGGAGACGTGGCGACTACATCTCGTGGCCACATGATCCGGTGACTGAAATGGAGGAGGAGGAGGAGGACATTGGAGCAGAAGCATTGTCTGTGAATGAGTGGATTTTCTACCCAGGTGACAAGAGAGGAGCAGAGCAAGCTGGAGGAGGTGATGGAATGAGGAAGACGAAGGCAGATGACCCCCAAGCACCGTGGCAGTATACAGTGGAAATGGAGGCAGGGAGCCCCTCGGATCACTTGTGCAGATGCCCTCAGCATGCTTATTTGCCTGGCTAGTGACAGCCGCCTAGTCAGCATCCGGCAGAGGATGACTTCTGGCTCTCCACCCTATTGGACCCTCGCTACCGGTCCAATATGGGAGCCTTTTTCCCAGCTATTGAGAGGAAGACAAACTCAAATACTATAGGGAAATCCCTCCGTAATCAGTTGGGTGCTGCCTATGTGCGGCGGCGTCCCTCCTCTGAGCGGTCGGACCGGGGGGTTCCTCACGCTCACGTACTACTGCCGTGGCTGCTTGGGAAAAGTGGGGGGGTAGGAGCAGTACCAGCTCCATCAGTAGTAACCTAAGTCTGAGTCACTGATGAGCAGCTTCCTTCACCCGCCTAGTGAGGAGGGCAGTCGCCAGCAGCAGCAGCAGGACCTGGAGCAGTCCCTGAACCAACAGGTTGTGGCCTACTTGGACAGCACTCTGCCACCCCAGTTAGAAGATCCGCTGGACTACTGGCACCAAACTGGATGTGTGGCCGCAACTTGCCGTGTTTGCTTTGGAGAAGCTGTCCTGCCCGGCCAGTAGTGTGGCATCAGAGCGGGTGTTCAGTGCGGCGGGGGCCATCGTTACCCCAAGGAGAACCCGCTTGTCCACGGGAAATGTTGAACGTCTGACCTTTGTCAAGATGAATCAGGCGTGGATCGGCCAGGATTTCCACACACCAATGCCTTAGGCGTCAGTCTGGGTTCAAACTACCTGCCTCAGCCACTATACTGCTGCCGCCCACCGCCTGACGCCACACATCTGCTGACATTTTTCTCCATCTGCCTACCATCCATCATTACAGGGTACTGGTATTGCCACCACCACCTCAACACTCTGTCAATGTGCCACTCTATGACCTAATGCTGCTGTGTGCTTGTTGCTGTACATCCACACTGTGTACTTTGTGCACTGTCTGACCTCATGCTGGCTGCTGTGGCTACTCCATTTCCTCACGCTGTGTCATTGTGAGCACTTCCTGACTCATGCTGCTGCCGCCTGACCTCCGCCTCTCATGTCATTGTGCCACTCCTGTGCTTCCACCTGTTTGTTCCACCGTCCAGAAAGTCATTGTGCCACAGCCTGACTCAAACTGGCCTGCTGCCGTGACCTCCCGCTCTCCAGTCATTGTTCCACCTGGGCTTTCCTCGTGTTTTGGCCCACAAAATTGGGAAAACCCACACAGGGGGGAGGGGGGGGGGGCCTCCAATCCAAATGTCATTGTGTCCAACTGCCTGATCTCATGCAGCTGCTGCCGTGACCTCCACACTGTATCGTTGTCCACTCTGTGCCTAATACTGTTTTTTGCCGCCTCCAAATGTCCATTGTGGCCACTGCCTGATCTCAGCTGCCTGCTGTCTGACCTCCACTCTGTATCACGGTGCCACTCGGTGCCTAATACGTTTTTGTCGCCTCCAGAATGTCATTGTGCCACTGCCTGACCTCATACTGCTCGCCGCCGTGACCTCCACACTGTGTGATTGTGCCACTCTGTAGGCCTAATACTGTTTTGGCCGCCTCAGATGTAAATTGAGGGATCATGGCAGTGGCACAATGCATTCTTGGAGCGGCAAAACAGAATTAAGGCTACAGAGTGGCACAATCACACAGTGAGGGAGGCCACGGCGCAGCAGTAATAAGATCCGCAGTGGCACATACTGCTCGCCCCGCCGTGACCCCACACTGTGTGATGTGCCACTCTGTGGCCTAATACTGTTTAGGCCGCCTCCAGAATGTCATTGTGTGCCACTGCCTTGATCTCATACGCTGCGGGCCGTGACCTCCCACACTGTGTGATTGTGCCACTCTTGGCCTAATACTGTTTTGCCCGCCTCCCAGAAATGTCATTGTCCACTGCCTGATCTCATACTGCTGCCGCCGTGAACCTCCACACTGTGTGATTGTGCCACTCTTTGGCCTAATACGGTTTAGCTTGCCTCCAAATGTCATTGGCCACTGCCTATCTCATACTGCTGCCGCCCGTGACCCTCCACACTGTATCATTGTGCCACTCTGTGGCCTAATACTGTTTTTCCGCCTTCCCGAATGTCATTGTGCCACTGCCTTATCTCATGCTGCTGCTTTCGTGACCTTCACAACTGTATCATTGTGCCACTCTGTGCCTAATACGGTTTTGCCGCCTCCAGAATGTCATTTGCCACTGCAGATCTCATGCAGCTGCTAGTCGTGACCTCACACCTGTGTGATTGTGCCATCTGTGGCTTCCTCACTGGTTGCACCTCCAGAATGTCATTGTTGCCAAACCTGGCCTGACCCTCATACTGCTGCTGCCGTTACCTCCGCTTCAGTCATTGTGCCACTCTGGGCTTCCCTCGTGTTTTGCCACCCTCCAGAATGTCATTGTGCCACAGCCTGACCTCATACTGCTGCTGCAGTGACCTCGCGCTCTCATCATTGTCCACTCTGGGGCTTCCTTGTGTTTTGCCACCTCCAGAATGTCATTGTGCCACTTCCTGACCTCATGCTGCTGTGGCTGCCGCCGTCACCTCCACACTCTGTCACTAATGTTGCCACCTGCGCTCTCAGCTTGTTTTTTTTCCAGCTTGCGACTGGCATGACTTTATCATGCTACATTCCCGCTTGTAGTTTTTTTGGTCAGTTTTGGCCCAGGAATTTTATAGTGAAACGATTCTAAGAGCTGCAGCAAGTCATGACGTGTCATACTAAAACACAACATTGTATCATGACCAAACCAAGCTCCTCTGCAAATTAAGCATGGCACAACTCTAAACACAGACACCCTGCGCAGGCTCTGATGCAGCCTGGAAATAGCTGTTTTTTTAACGCGATTCTGCCGAAGTAATTCGGAACGAAACAAATTTTGTCTGCGGAAAAATTCTGTCGAAGTTGACGAATCGAATTTTTGAGAAATTCGCCCATCTCTATTTATTACCATCCTTGCCTTCACGATCGCGGTGTATACAGCACTCAATGAGCGTCGTGTACACAGAAAGGCAGGAAGGCTCAGTTACTCGGTCACTGAAGTGGATGTATTTCCCCTGTAACAGGAACTAATATAATCAGCCCTAGTTGCAGAGAAAATCAGAAAAACATTTATGCTAACAGCCCAAACTGTAACTTTTAGCCACTCCGCCGAAAACTGTAAAACTTTATATCACTTATATAAAAACTTCAGTATTCTCAATCATATTAAAAAAACATGAATGTAAAAACTACATAAAAACAAAGCCTAACATATCATGGTAAAAAAGGCAAAAAAACAACCTGGTAGAATAACAATAATAATAATAATAAAATAATAATTATAATAGAGTGCAAGAAAGTGTTTTAGCGTTCAAACCGGCATGTACTGTGTTAAAGGAAAATGTGCCTGGCCAAGAAGATGGGGTTAAAGGCCCGGTCAGCAACTGGTTAAAATACAAAAAAAAAAAAAAAATGTTTTCCCACTTGTACTTGGTCCCGCCATGGTTCTAGACCGTGCAATGAAATAATGTATTGCTATGTACTATGCCTTATACTTGAAGCCTATTACAAGCTTTGAGAAAGGGCCTAATAAGCTTCTGTACATTGTTTGGCCTCTGGTCACCATGGCAACCAGCAGCACCCTGTCATTGTCTTGTGGGGGTGCCAATGGTTAGACAGTGGGATCCCCCTTCCTCTGTCAATCACCCACCTGCCATGGCCATACAGGGCTTGGCATTTATTATTATTATTTATTTTAGAGCACCATTGATTCCAGGGCTCTGTACATTCAGGAGGGTTACATACATAACAAATGCTGAATAAATACAATGGTGACAAAAAGGACTAGTAACTGATACAGAGAGGAAAGAGGGCCCTGCCCGTGAGGGCTTACAATCTAGAAGGGAGGAGGGGAGAGACAGAAGGTGTGGGGCAGACATATTTGTGGGCCGGAGTACTGGTGGTGGGGTTAGTGTAGGTTATAGGCTATCCTGAAGAGATGGGTTTTCAGGTTGCTTTTGAAACTGGTGAAAGTTGGGGAGAGTCTGATGTTTTGTGTTAAGGAGTTCCAGAGAATGGGTGAAGCACGAGTGAAGTCTTGGAGACGGTTGTGTGAGGAGCTGATGAGAGGGGAGCAGAGGAGAAGGTCCTGTGAGGAGCGGAGATTGAGTGAGGTGAGGTATCTGGAGATTAAGGCAGAGATGTATGGAGGAGAGAGGTTATGGAGAGTCTTGTAGGTCAGGGTCAGTAACTTGAACTGGATTCGCTGGGCAATAGGGAGCCAGTGAAGGGATTGACAGAGGGGAGAGGCAGAGGAGTAGCGGGGAGAGAGGTGGATAAGACGGGCAGCAGAGTTGAGGATGGTTTGAAGGGGAGCGAGAGTGCTGGATGGGAGGCCACAGAGAAGGATGTTGCAGTAGTCTAGGCGGGAGATGACGAGGGCGTGGACAAGCGTTTTTGTGGTGTCAGGGTTGAGGAATGGGCGGATGTGTGAAATATTTTTCAGGTGGAGGCGGTAGGCCGAGGTGAGGGTTTGGATGTGTGGTTTGAAGGACAAAGCGGAGTCAAGGGTTATCCCAAGGCAGTGGACTTGTGGAGCTGGTGAGAGTGTGTAGCCATGAACAGTGATAGAGAGATCAGGTGGAGGGGAAGAGTTGGACGGTGGAAAGATGATGAGTTCGGTTTTATCTACATTAAGTTTTAGGAGACAGGAGGAGAAGAAGGAGGATATGGATGATAGGCAGTCTGGGATCCGGGAGAGAAGAGAGTTAATATCAGGACCGGAGATATAAAGCTGGGTGTCGTCCGCATACAGGTGGTATTGAAAGCCATGTGATGCTATGAGCTGACCCAGGCCAAGAGTGTAGATAGAGAAGAGTAGTGGGCCCAGGACAGACCCCTGGGGGACACCGACAGAGAGCGGGCGGGAGGAGGTGGTGCAAGAGTGAGAGACACAATGTCCGTTCAGAGAGGTATGAGAAGATCCAGGAAAGAGCCAAGTCCGTGATGCCGAGGGAGGAGAGGATTTGTAGCAGGATGGAGTGGTCGACAATGTCAAAGGCAGAGGATAGGTCTAAGAGGAGAAGCACAGAGTAGTGACGTGAGGCTTTAGCAGTTACTAGGTCGTTGGTGACCTTGGTTAGGGCAGTTTCAGTGGAGTGGTTGGGTCGGAAGCCTGATTGGAGCGAGTCAAGGAGAGAGTTGGAGGTGAGGTAGGAGGACAGTTGAAGACAGACATACTGTTCCAGGAGTTTGGATGCAAAGGGAAGCAGTGAGATGGGACGATAATTGGACAGTGAGGAGGGGTCAAGAGATGGTTTCTTAAGGATAGGTGTGATGGTCGCATGTTTAAATGAGGAAGGGAAGATGCCAGAGGTTAATGATAGATTGAAAAGATGGATGAGGGCTGGTAAGATAACAGTGCTGAGGTCTGGGATGAGGTGAGATGGCAGTGGGACAAGGTTACAGGTAGTGAGGTTGGATTTGGACACTAGAGAGGAAAGGTTATCGTGACTAACAGTGGGAAAGCAGGTTATGGAAGTGTTCACTGGGACTGTGTCAGGGTAAGGGTGGGTGGTGGCGATGGTGGAGGTATAGAGGTGGGCAGTGGGGACTGTGGGATGAAGCTTTCTCTGATGAGGTTGATCTTATTTAAGAAGTGGCAAAATCATCCGCTGATAGGAGAGATGGGGGAGGAGGTGCGGGGGACGAAGGAGAGAGTTGAAGGTGTTGAATAAATGTCTGGTGTTGTGAGACAGAGAAGATATGAGAGTGGTGAAGTAATCCTGTTTGGTGGTGGTTAGCGCAGACTTAAATGTGTGTAGCGATTGTATGAGGTGAAGTCGGTGGTGGAGCGGGTTTTCTTCCAGCGCCGTTCAGCAATTCTGGAAGCTCACCTCAGTTGTTTAGTGGAGGCTGTGTGCCAGGGTTGTCTGTTGATGTTGCGGGTTCTATTGTGTGTGAGAGGAGCGACTGAGTCAAGGGTGGTGGTGATTGTGTTGTTGTAGAAAGCAGTGGCTGTGTCTGGGTCATTAAATGAGGAGATGGTAGAAAGAGGTGCAAGAGAGTCAGAGAGTGTGCAAGGGTTGAGTTTTTGTAGGATCCTGCGTGGGTGTACTAGATTTGGTGCAGGAGGGGCAGGTGGAGTGGAGCTCGTGGAGAAGGTAATCAGGTTGTGGTCAGATATGGGGTGAGGGGAGCTTGAGATGTCAGATAGGGGGCAGAGGCGGGTGAAGATGAGGTCCAGTGTGTGTCCGTCTGTGTGGGTGGCTCCAGAGGTCCACTGTGAGAGGCCAAAGGAAGAGCAGAGTGAAAGGAGTTTGTTGGCAGCAGAGAGGTGCGCATCAATTGGGATGTTAAAATCTCCCATGACAATAGTGGGGATGTCGGTGGAAAGAAAGTGGAGAAGCCAGGAAGAGAAGTGGTCAAGGAAGGTAGTGGCATGGCCTGGGGGGGCGGTAGACCACAGCCACTTGCAGATTGGAGGGGGAGTAGATGCGGACAGAGTGCTCCTCAAAGGAGGGGAGGGTAGAGGTGGAATGGAAACAAAGGCTCAGGTGTCAGACAGGAGAAGGCCGACACCTCCTCCATGCTTGTTCCTGGGGCGGGGAGTATGGGAAAGTTGGAGGCCGTCAAAGGAGAGCTCAGCAGGGGAGACTGTGTCAGAGGGGGTCAGCCAGGTTTCTGTTAGACCAAGGAAGAGTAATTTGTGTGAGATGAATAGGTCATGTATGTAGGGGAGTTTGTTACATACAGACCATGGGTTCCAGAGAGCTCCAGGGAGAGAGAGAGAGTGAGCTGGGATCAGGGGAATGTGTTTTAGGTTGAAGTGGTTAACAGAGTTTGTAGGGGTGGATCTGTTAGTAAAGCTAGAGACAATAGTGGGAATGTGCTGAGGAGGCCCTGGGTTAGGAGATATGTCCCCAGCAGCCAGGAGCAGCAGAGAGAGGGTGAGCAGGTGGGAGTAGGATAGACTGTATTTTGCTTGGGTCTGTTTGGGGTGGAAGGCATTGATAGTGGGAAAGAGGTTGGTGGCAACAGTTAGATGAGAGGGAAGAATGCAGGGAGAGATGTAGAACTCATTGCCCAGCAGAGGGGTTTGCGGATAGGCAATTAGTTTAAGGAAAATGGAGGTTGAGATAATGGAGGGAAGGAAAAGCATGGTGGGGGATAGGTTAGCAAGCTAATAGTTGAAAAGAATAAGAGTCGCTGTTACCTTGCCATCCTTGTTCAATCCTGGTTTAAGTCTGGTTTTAAGTCATCTTCACTTAGAATGGCCACTTTGAATAAAGGCCGCTGCGGTTAAACAGCTGGTGTTGGAGCTAAATTGACCGCTGTGGCCCCTGTAACTACTCCACTGACATACTCACTTGGTGAGCGGGTGGTAAGCAGCTGCTGGTCTCCTCTGGTGGTTGCTTATCTCTATGGAGAATAAATTTGTCATGCCAGATCATCATCTACCCAAAATTAATTTGTTGGGAGACAGCCCCCTATTCATGTTAGAGAAAAGTTGGTCAAATAGACCAACAGCCTAACGTGAATACAGGCTCAAACCAGCCCGAAGTGGAGAAAACCCCTGGTGAGCCCCGGGCATAGCAGACCTGAGGCTGCTTTTTATGGAGAAGAGCAGAGAAAGAGACAGAGAACAAGTCATGTGCAAAGGCTATAGGATGGCACCTCAGAATCACCCCCACTGGTGGGTCCCAGGCACCCGAGTCCGACACTATGTGTATGGGTGACTTTAGTTTTGTCTGAGGCAACATGAAGCATACAAGGCTGGCATCAAAATAATTTGGTCTTCTCACTATAATGCACTCTTCATATTTTGTTAGAGCCTTCCATTGGTGGTATATGCCATTGAGCTCTCACTAGAAAATACAACATATGCCTTGCACCATTTATTTCTGGAATGTATGCCTCTTTGTGGAGTAGTACAGTCAACCACGCGATTACATGTAGGGTGAAGAAATGCATACCTCCCTAATGAATGCCTAAATGATACTCTTCTGCAAACATCAGGGCATTGAGGCCTCATGAATATGTTTGGTGTAGGCATACACTGAATATAGAGTTCAAACATGATGTGCACATAGCCCAAAAGGATGTTTAGTAAAAAAAACAAACACCTAACCCAGCGATGAGCAGATGTAGCTCAGCTGTGATCACTCAGTAACCCTACTTGAAAAACACAACTTAACATTAATTGTATTCTTACTGAGGGAATGAAAAACCTTACAATGGACAATGCTGTCTCCACGAAAAAAAACACACAAGATGTCCGATTGTAAAAGCCAAGATGCTTTCTCCCAGCACAGTCAAAAATAAATGCTTAAAGGGGTGCTGCACCATAGACTTTAATGCTATATCACTAGGATATGCCATCAAAGTCTAATAGGTGCCGGTCCCACCTATGGAACCCGCATCTTGGGAATGGCCCCTGTTATGGCTCAGAAGAGAGACATGGCTCACCTGTTCTCAGAACTCCCACAGAACAGAATGGAGCACAAGCCTGACTGTATCTCTATTCTGAGCTGATGCTTTTGGGAGTCTATTCCTGAGATAGGCACCCACCTATCAGACTTTGATTACATATCCTAGCGATAGAACATCAAAGTCTATGGTGGGAAAACCCATTAAAGTGAATGTATAATATGCTTTGTTAAAGGGAATGTGTCATCAAAAATGACATTGTTTAACTCACATTTTTATGTTCAACACATTTTTTAAGAATATTTGTTGTTTTTTTTTCCATATCACTTTCAATATTTTTTAATGATTCTTAAGTCCTGCAGTTTTCACTTTGTCCACTAAGCGTAATAATAGTCTAACACTTCCTGTTCTGTACAGAAAGATTCTGAGTTGTCTGCTCATTATCAGCACAAAGAGGGTCAAACCGAAAGAAGACACCAGTGTGAATAGATAACACAGGATCCACCAGTCACAAGAGGAGATAGTCACAGTTCACCCTTTCACCTCCCTGCACATTGATTTATTCCCAGGTCACAGAGCATGACTAGAAAACTCTCCTATAAAAGTGAATGGGACCGAGTCAGTCTTAAGTCTCCTGTGTGCATGAAGCTGCTGTAAAGCATCTTTCTGACTGCTGTTAAAGCAGTGCAAACAAGACCTAGTAGCCAAAGTGAAAACTGCAAGACTTAAGAATTATTAAAAAATATTGAAAGTGATATGAAAAGTTAAAAAAAAAAAAATAATTCCTAAAAAATGTGTTTAACATAAAATGGGACTTAATGACTAATTTTTTGATGACACATTCCCTTTAAATAAATATAAAAACGTTAAACTGATTTTTTCAAATATTTCTGTTGTAGAAAAATCACATTATCTCTAAACATAATAGTTCGGTATAAATTATATGTTATCTGTATTCTGTAGTTTGATGCAATTCCAGGGATACCAAATTTGTAGAAGTTTCCTTATGTTTCAGTACTTTTATATTTTTAAATTTTCACCGAAATGCCTTTTTCTGTGACTGATAACTAATTGTTTATCAGTCTATTGACCTGAACGAGATTTTTTTTTTATGTGTACTTTTTATTGGTAGCATTTTGGGATACATGCGACTTTTTAATCACTTTTAATTCCAATTTTTTTGGTGACATGAAATGATAAAAAAAAACAATTTTTGGAATTTTTGTTCTATGGTGTTCACTGTACAGGAAAACGTTATATCTTAATAGATCACACTTTTATGAACGTGGCCATACCAATTATGTGTAGCCTTTTTTAATGTTTTTATTTTTAAAAAAGCAAAAAGTGATTTGAACTTTTAAAATGTATTTATTTTCTTTAATAATAAGTTCCCCTAGGGTACTTGACTACTAGGGGGTGCGCTCGCTTGTCCTATATACAGCAGTACTATTGTGCTGCAGAAACAGGCTTTTCATTCATTGCCTATTGCACTCTACTTAGGGCTACATACAAATGTGTGAAGGGTTTAAAAATGGATTTAGGTTTACAAAACTTGACTGCTATTGAAAGTTTGTGGTACATAGTTAAAATCCTCAATATACACTGCTCACAAAAAATTAGGGATATTTTACTTTTGGTTGAAATTTCAGAATGAGCATAAAATTTCTTAAACTTTTTTTTTTAAAATGAACCCCATGAGACCATCTCAACTTTATAATGCACATATCCAACTGTTCAATGTTTCAGTACTTTTTGCACAACTTGCTGATCTGGAAGAGTCACAGAAAGGCAAAGAAGTGGACATCCTTTAACTACATCACACACCGAAGACTGCTTCATTGTAAACCATGCCCTGCAGAACAGGCTCGTTTAGGAGAGGCGAGAGGAAACTAAAGGCCACATGTATGAAAACAGTCTAGTCAGTCTAAACAGTCTAGCAACAGTCTATGTTGCCCATAGCAACCAGAGCATCCGTCTCATTTCATATAGTGCTCTGGAAAAATTAGAGGGGCGCTCTGATCGGTTGATATGGGCAAAAAAGTGAATTTTAGACGTAGACAGTTTTCATACATGTGGCCCCAAGTGTGAAATCATTCCATTTGTAACCATTTACATCAGCGTGGTCTACATACTACATGATCAGCAAGGGTACCTGACCTGGCTAATGCATGGCAGGAATAACAGGGGTGCCATCTTGGTATACTCTTCTGCATTATCTATGTAATTAAGAACGGTATACATGCTATTGCATACCTAGGTGGTCAAGGTCCATAGGGTAGTGTAAAAATAAAAAGTTTTAAGAATAGAAAAAGTTTAAAAACACCCCCTTTTGCCATTTTGCAAACAAAAAATAGGAAAAAATTACATAAATTGATATAGTCACATCCATAAAATTCTAATCTATTAAAATATAAATAATTATCCTGTATGGTAAGCACCATAGAAAAAAAGAAAAATCTCACCAACAACATTAAAGTTTAAGTCATTTCACATCCCCAGAAAATTGGAATAAAAAGTGATCAAAATGATACCAATAAAAACTACACTTCAGCCCACGAAAAATTAACACGGATCTGGCTGGGAGGTACCAGCCTGTGAACTAAAGACAAGAAGTCCGCATGGATGGCGGAAAAGATCCAGCACCATTGGATAAATAAAATAATCTTTAAATATGTTCTAAAAAACGTGTTATTTGCATCATGTCACATGATAGGTGTTCTGACACGTCATTGGTTTTGATTTCCTTTAAATATGTTTATTGAGTGTCTGTTTTTTAAGTCATGATTAAGGGTGTTTACCCGAAACGCGTTGACTCCGTCTGTCGTGTCTGGATTTTAAGGATTTGATACAATAAAGAAGATTATTTTATTTATCCAACGGTGCTGGATCTTTTCCGCCATCCATGCGGACTTCTTGTCTCACGAAAAATTAACCCTCATTCAAGTCCATGGTTGGAAAAACTAAAAAAATGTTATGGGTCACAGAAAATGGCGCTGCAGCACAAAGTTTAAAAATAGAGAATTTTTTATTTTCTAATCGTAAAACATAAAAAAAATCTACATATTTGTATCCCCAGAATTGTACCTACCCACAGAACACAGATAACATGTCAGTTATACTGAAAAGTGAATTCCATGAAAACAAAACCCCTTGCAAAAATGGTGCGATTCCTTTTCTTTGACATGTCACCTCACTTTTGGATTTCCTATTACATTATATGGTATGAACAAAGGCACAATTAAAAAGTAAATCTTGTCCTGCAAAAAACAAGCAATCATACCATTGTGTAGACAAAAAAAGGAAAAAGTTATGGTTCTTTAAAGGTGGGTAGGAAAAAAAGTAAAAATAACGAGACGGACAAAGGGTTAAAACGGCAAAAAAAATTCTAGCATCTCCTGGGCCAATGCAAATTGGAGATTCATTACTTTCATCTAATGCTCCACTCTACAGGATTGCTTCTCTTTACTCCCAGTGTAATCTTGTTTCCTTAATTACTGCTCTGCTAAAGTGGAGTTCACCTACTTTGTGAGCAAGCATTAGCTCTGCCTACCAGTCGTGGATTTAACCTATTACTTCGGCTAGGTAGTAAGCAGTCAATAAGTGTTTGGTGGGCAGGAGCTATCACATGCACATGAATAATCTGGACTCCTCTCTGGCAGAACAGACTGTAAGCAGTCAGATTTCAGTAGTAAATGCTCTAAAACTGCTGCATCTTACAGAATAAGGGACACAGCTGTGGAATCAGCAGGTCTGACACTAGCTTGTGCTGCCCTCAGCAAGGGGGGCATAAGTAAGGCGACAGTTCCTCTTTAACTGCTGAAAAAAATAAATCAAAAAACAAAAAGCAAGGCGCTGAAACAGTTTTTTTATTTGAATTCTGCTTTACCTCCATTATCATCAACAGCATAAAACAGCAGCATGATCTTTAAAGTCTAGCAAACAGGTTGCCAAAGCGATATCATAAATATATGGAAATATAGATGTTAATGTAGATGTTAAATCTTTGGCCCTACGTTCCTCTGTCCTGGATGCAAACATATCAAACATACTGCTTATGTGCAGTGTGTGGTCTCTGGCACAAATTAAACCAGCATTTCCAGATAAAACAAGTCGGTTTTATAGCAGATAGAATTTTAAATAAAAATTGTTACAAAAAATAAATGTTCATGCAGGCCTTATACAAAAAAAGGGAAAAAAATATTCTTTATGGTAATGCTTGAAGTTTGAACCAAGATGCAAACAAAAATGCATTCAATATTAACCAAGAACTACAGGAGAAGACGAAGGTTGAGATGAAAATCAGAAACACATACTACAACCATAAGGCGGGAGGGTCTTAGGCATCCACCATGTATGGATTCTGAGATTAAAAGGACTTTTATAGCCAGATATTTTTAGTATGTTTCCTGATGTAAAGTCTCAAGCATCACAGGTGTGATTTGTGCAGTTTTGGTATGGAATGAAGTCATGCCCATTGGGCACAATATCACCGCGGTACTTGGCATCAGTCTTCTACAATTCAGTAGACATGCATTCCCGCGGAACCGATCATCATAAGTGATGTTCATTATTATAATGTACGTGGCTAAGACTGCATCATGTATTGTGTGAACAGAAAAAAAAATCAAACATATTACTTGGCATTACTATGAAGGAGGACCAATAAGTAAAAGGAGGTCACAAGTGGTCCAAGTATGAATGCATTTTGGTGTGATCTTGACAGTTCAGCTTGGATAGAGAGCACTTGAGGCATACAGCGCTTCTTCCTGAGGATTGGGAGGTTTCTAATGTTGCAAAGCAAATCTTGCCACCCTCAAAAAGTTCTCAACAGTGCGAAAAGGCCCCGAACTGTTAGGGTTTGTAAGCCATACACCCTCGGTGGAAGTCACACTCCTCCACAGGTAACAGGGTGACATTTACACCTTCTTCATTCCTCTGCCCATCAAGCAGGCAAACACAGTCATAACCATCTTAGGTTTCACTTCCACGAGGTCATCTGGCAAGGCATATACTCTTGCTCCAATTCGTCTGGCCATAGAAACAGCATATCTACAGAAAAGCCAAAGAATACACATTAGAATGAATAGATACCAAAATGTTCAAGCAGTTATCCACAAGTAGGTTTTTTTTCACCTGATAAAATATTCTACCGTGGTCAAGAGGAACAGGGTGACTTTGAAAAATTTGAGATGGGGACTGGAGAGACCAGGTAAATTTGGGTTTCATGCATTGTATGTGCTAAAAAGTAGATCAATGCATAAACAACTGGCTTACAATATTGCATATTAGCAGTGCAGGAGAGACTTTCTGCCTTTCAAAGCATTTATTTCTCTATCAGTAATGCAACACAAAGGTTGGGTCTGCTGTACCTGCCTAAAACCGAAAAAAATCTTTAAACACTTGGGATTTCAAGACAGCACAAGTTCAAAAGGTCAGAGGTAACAATTCTACATTTAATAGAGCACAGTTATTTAGTTTAGAGAAAATATAGCTTCGGGGGACATAATGAATATGTTTAAATACATCAAAGGTCAATATAGAGATCTCTCTCAAGATCTATTTATACACAGGACTGTATGTAGAAACTTTTTCTGGATAAACATAGAAAGGGATTCTTTACTGTAAGAGCAGTGAGACTATGGAACTCGCTGCCAGAGGAACTTGTCATGGTGACTTCATTAACAGAGTTCAAAAAGGGTTTTGATGTATTTCTAGAGCGTAATAATATAACAAGTTATAGTCACCAGGATTCTGGAGAAGGTTCGTAGATCCAGGCATTTATTCTGATTGCCAGATGGGAGTCGGGAAGGAATTTTCCTTAAAATGAGGACAATTGGCTCCTGCCTCTTTGGGTTTTTTTAGCTTTCCTCTGGATCAACACTTTAGCACAACAGGCTGAACTGGAGGGACGTCTATCTTTTTTCGGCCTTACAAACTATGTAACAATAAATTAATATGCTACTGACAGTAGCTTAGTTATTCTCATACATTTCCCCCCCCCAAAAAAAAAAACCCCCACCAAAAGTAAAATTTAAAAAATAGAAAGATCACCTATAACTCTCAGACTTACGTGGCATTCTCATGTTTGTCATCATCAGAAAGTGTACCAGACTTCACCAGGTCATAATTAATACTGCCCGGTTGGATGGCATCAATTAGATCCACTACAGGAAGACTAGTGCTGATACATTTGTCCTAAAGCATACAAATAAAGTTTGATGATTGGCTGACCAACATACAGACTTTGATGAGGAATTTACATGTTAAATCTAAAAACCGGGTTGCAAATTATGTATCCTTACAGATAACAACAGGACCTGCTTAGATAGACGACCTAAGGTTGAAAATAATTGTATTTCTACTCCTAAATCTAGGGAGAATGCAATGCATCAAGGTCTATCTTAATTTCCCTGAATCTGTGATCCATGACAATGTCTAGTCCAAACCATTTCCAACCATTTTTTATACAAAAACATACCAGTGCCTAGCTTTAGATACTATAGGTGTTGCCAAGCAGGCTAGCTCTCCCTATTAGTCCTCATTATCAGTCTAATCTACCCCAACACGGAATTGTAAGTAATGGCAATTTAAAACGCATACATTATAAATAAATGGGCATCACCTTAAAGTTCTGTATGGAGGACGACTTGCCAGCTTCGCTCAGAGTTTTGTTCACCCAATTAACAATGGTATCATCATTTGCTTTCTGTCCATCTCCAAGGCCCGCCATAAGATTGAGAGTATATCTAGTGAAATATCACTAAAATTATCACTCATGTACATAGATCAGGATTAGTTTAAAAAAAAAAACCAAAAAAAAAAAACATATGCAACAATTAGTTCAAGAATTACACAAAATCTAGAAGAGAGCAAAGTTATTAGACTGATGTTAAATCTCCAACTAATGCTTGTGCTTCTTAAAGGGGTTTTCTCGCTACAAAGATCATATCTCAAATGATGGGGACAGTAAAAATAAGGACTTTTGCAATTGGTTTGCTTTACCCAAGTCACTTAGTATAGCAGCTATGAGCTAATCTGTGCATCTACTGCCATTTTTGCAGCAACTGGTCAGGACACGACCCCTTTTCTGTGATTGGCTGACTGACATTTAATTCAGCCTGTTTAGACATGCCTCAGCTTCTCTATGCCCCTATCCCAGCTCTATCTAAAGGATCTGGGCAATTACTCAGTCTCTAACAATTAGATTTCACTCTCCCCTCATATAACAAGCCTATATTACAATGATCTCCCTCATATAATACAGCTTTATACCGTGTGTTCCCACCACCCCTATAACAACCTTATACAGTCTCCCCCCCCCCCCCTCGTCCTCCTGCCTGATAGCAAGGAGGGGGGAAGTGTGCATTTCTCACATTTGTTTAATCAGTTCAGGCTGTATGTATAACTGTTTTAGCAATGAGGGGGTTACAAGGAGCTTGTGGAGCCTGAAGCTTAAGGCTCTCTAGATATAAGAAGCATGCAGGAGACTGCAGAGCTGTTATTTCGCGACATCCTTCCCCTTCCACTGCACACACAGAAATGATGATGTTACAGCTCTTCAGTGAGTAGAGACACGCCTCCTGGCACGAGAGACACACCTACAGGGAAGAGAGACTTGCCCCTGGATTTGAAAATGATATTATTAGCTCAGGTCTACGAAACCTTCAAACGATAAAACCCCTCTAAGTACAGTCAATCTATTGTGTTTAAAATTCACTGGACATTATTAAAATCATGTGTGTGCAACACTGCCAAAGACCTGTGATTGGCTCTAATCATCAGGAGAATCAGGCAGCAAGTGTTCACTTTCCCTGCAGTGTCACCAGGAGAAATTAAACGTTACACAGATCTCACTGAAACCAACCTCTTGCATCTGGAGGGACCTATAGGTGTCAATGTATTTACCACCGAAAATTTCATTTGTAGCTGCTCTCCGATCCGGCTAACAGCTGAGCGGTCTATTTAGATGTGTATTTATCCCAGGTATGCATGAATTTACTTAGAGCATTACTCTAAGTAACATCATCAAGGACATCATCCTTGTCCTTGATGTCTATGGCGGCCAGGTATTCGTACTGCTCCAGTGAGGCAATCACCGACCGGAGTGATTCCATCGAAACGGGAACCTGTACGAACCGGTTGAGCCCCTTGAGATCCATACTGGTCTCACCCGAGCCGCATTTTTTGGGGACGGTGTAGAACCCAAATAAATCGCTCAGAACCGGGAACGGGTACAATCATCCTGAGAGAGGGTACGGATTTCCAGGAAAAAAGCTGACGCCCATACTGGAGAGGTGGGCGGGGAGGAAAGAAAAAACCGTGCCAGGGGGACCGACCTGAAACAAATTTTGTAATCGAGACAACTCTGTGGACCCAGGCATCACCGACTAGAACCTGACAGATTTCTTGGGACTGCAGGAGACGGCCCCCCACCCGAGACAGACCTTCGAGTGGGGGCAGACCCTCAGACCGACTTGACGTTCTGCGAGACCGCCAGGATGACGCTGGTCTGGCTGAGGAACGCTCTGCTCTCGAGGAGCGGGGGACCTTCAATGGGCCGGCTTGTATGTTAAAGTCCGACAGGGACATGAAATCGGGCGTGCTTCCTAAATGAAAGCGCCAGGCCAGCCGATTGAGGCAGGAAGCGAGCTACGGACCCCCTGTGGCTTCTGAAATGAATTAATCCATAAGTTTGCCAAAGAGTTACCGCCAGAAAATGGATGCGCCACCAATTCTTATTGGAGGCTTTAGCCATTAAAGGGCTGATTCAGCGAAGTGTCGCACAGGAAAGTCGATGCAACCCCGACAGCTGAGAAGCGATGACTTATCTCCTACGTGGAGGTCCAGCTGACAGACCTGCAGGCTTTGCTGACCTTGAAGATGAAAACGCAGGTAGCACCGCTGCCCCGGCCGATCACAGGCGACTTCAAAAACTATCAAGACGCCTGTCAGTTCTGTCTTAAAGGACTGGCCGCGTACGAGACTGGAATGGCCGTAGATTTTGAGAGCCGCGAGACTGGGCGTAACCGATGGGACCCGACCACTTTGTCACCGATTCCTTGGGAAGGGACAAAGCGCATTAAGCCGTCTGGTAGGAAACAAATGACTGTAAGGATGTTCTTCCACCTCCTGGCCAATCAGCTCCTCAAACTCCGGGTGTGAGGGAAACACCAACGCTGCCGACTGCTGCGCTTAAAGGGTGACTCTTCTGAGAGCTGAGACATCATCATCCTTCACATGGATGGGAGTCTCTGACTGGCCGTATAAGGGGCTATGGAACGCTGCTGCCGTTCAATCATCTATTGTCTGGCTTCAGAAGTCAGCATCAGAGTCCCACTTGAAGCAGCAGAGTCCGGCTTTAGAGCATCCAATCTTCAGACCACTGACGTCAGGTGAGAGAGCTAAGGTGTGAGCGCAGACTCTAAGCCTCTTAACAAATCCTCCATTACGGGCTGCGCGGGCGCTGGAACCTGGGAGGTTGCTGGATGGGCAGCGAGCAGTGCCGGCATGCGCTCTCTAGCCGTAACCATAACCAGGGCAGTTGGACAGGTCACCCACAGCTAGAGAGAGGATCGGCCCCATTACCGGCAGCCGACTCTGACAGGAGAGGTCGGACCCCGCGGCGGTCGGCTGAGAGGCAGCGCAAAGGGCAATGGGCTGGCCGCAAGAGATGTGCAGGGTTTTAAATCCTCGTCCTTGGACAGGGACATGGCTGCAGGGTGCGTGGGGCAGGGATAGACGGCCCACAGAAAGGCCCAATTACACTCAAGGTGACTGTGTCCTCAGGAGATCAGCAAACAGCCAGGACGCCAAACGCCAGGAAATGGCATTTAGGCTCCACCCCCAACACAGGCCTGGGCTGCTGTAGGTCCTGCCCCATCCTGGGAGGGGCTCAGATCCGCTTGGGGCCGGCCCCGGGGCGGCACATGCCCAGGAAAGGGCGTGGCCTAGTTGCGGCCTAAGCCTCTGTAAGCTGGGGGCTAAATTTGAACGCGCGGCTGCCGGAACGCCGCGGAAGCGAGTAAGGAGCACCGGCAGCCCCTGGGAGGTCCATCCCACTCTCCAGCAGCCAACGCCAAGCTACCACGTGCAGCACCGCGGCGGTAACCGCGACGGTTGCCCAAATGCCGGCGCAGCAAGCCAAACCTGCCCTGCTGCCTAATGTCAGCAATAGTAAGGCGGGGAAATGTGCCCCCGCCTCTGGAACGCCAGCGCGCCGGGGAAAAAGCCGCTGGGGCCAAATGCTTAACCAAACACTGACGCATTGGGCTAACAAGCCCGCAACCCAGTGCCAATTCCGGCTAAGTGGGGGAAACGCAATCCCCCCTGGGAAGACCACCAATACCGGGGAAAAGGGCAACGCTGGGGGGCCGCAGTAAAACGGAATTCCTGCGCCCACCCAACCGCATAAAAGGAAAAAAAAAAAACGACCACCCCAAAACGGAGGAAGTCGGGTCTCACCCAATCCGACGTCTTCGGCGTTGCGGATCACCCCTATTCGGTTCCTTGCAAACCAGAGGTGAGGGCTTCAGGTATCAATTAAAAGGCGCGGAGGACGGCAAGTGGGGACGGGTGAGCGGCGAAAAGGAAGGCCACCCAGCTAAAGAACTGACTGGTTTCCTGACGCCTGAGGGGGGGGGGGGGGGGGGGGGGGTGTACAGCGTCATGCTACCACAATGCGTTGACGGCCCCCCTGATAGGTGAGGAGCCAGGGCTTGATCACAATTACCAACAGGTGAGAAGCCGAGTGCTCAATCACCTTCCGCAAGGAAGAAAATATAAATCTGCAGAGCAGGTCTGCTTCTACAGGACACTACGCTGAAAAACTGTTCAGCCTGGATTCCGCAGAAGGCGATATTGGTCCATAGGGTGCGGGGCCTGACGGTTTGGTCTCCACAAGTGTCCGCCTCCGGGGGCAGCGGCCTATACCCAAGGTTGCGGGGGGTGATGTGTCCACCAAAGATGATTGGCGAGAAAGTTGAGAATTTTTTTTCGGTGTGGTAAAGCTTCTTTGCAATATTACCATTTCACATCCCAAAATTCTGAAATTGTTTTATTTATACTACATGGTTTCAGGAGAGGATACTGGTAAGAGATCGACCAATTGAATTCTAATGATAACTAAAGCAATACTACTATGGTTATGCATCATAATGATGACACCCTGTGACTAAATTTCACTGTGATTTTACTTGTAAATTGAAAAAACTTTGGTATGAAAACAAAACAAGGAAAGATGTAATTGTTGTGGTTGGATGTAGGGGGGGATAGTTTTTCAAAGTTACTTTTGCTGAAGTACAGAGTATGTTTATTTTATTCAAATCGTTATTCTGATTGATTGTGGATATACTATTTACCCCTAGGTTATAAAGATTATATATTTGTCATATATCAGATGTGAGATGTTACAGGTTTTGTAATATGTTCAAGATCTTTATTTTTTTAAAAGAAAAAAACTCAATAGAAATAGTTTAAAAAAAAAAAGCGAGAGAGAAAGAAGAATCTGGACCTGAACCTAGTGGTGATTACCTAGACCAGTGGTTCCCAAACTCCAGTCCTCACGCCCCACCAACAGGTCATGTTTTCAGGATATCCCACAGAATGCACCGACAATAATTAAGTCACCTGTGTACTGCTAAGGAAAGCCAGAAAACATGACCTGTTAGTGGGGTGTGAGGACTGGAGTTTGGGAACCCCTGACCTAGACTAGTAACCAGGTTAATAATGTTTAAAAATTGTTTTTCTAAATGAGAAAGGGTCACACTCACCTTCTCATCACTTGCCAGACTAATGCAAGAGTCAGTGTTGGGTTTCCATCATTCAGGTCCTGCCCACCGATACCCACCAGGGAGAACTTGGCAGGTTGTTTTCCCAATTCCACTGCATAATTACAATTCTCAAGCTGGGGGGAAAAAGCCCAAAATATTGTTATGCAAAGATAGTAAGTTAGTGGATGCCTCATCAATGTCATCCTATATCCAGCTTTTCCTTACCTTTTTCATGTTAGCCCCAAGCTTAGGATATGGGGGCTTGTTTACTTTGTTCCAGTCAACTGGCACTTTAATCTTCTCATACAGCTGTAGAATTACTAGGGCATCTTGTAGGTCACTGCAAAAAAGATTAAACAATTTAATTAGAAGTCACATAATATAAAAAAAGGTACAAATCCTTATTAGAATGAGGTGTAAAGACAGGACATTATTCTGAAACCTCTTTTTTTTTTCTTTTTTTTAGAATGCCACATTGTGCAGTGGCTCTGGAGAAAGGCTATGTTCACACGGCTTATTTCAGAACGTATTTACATCGGATTGCCGATCGTAAATCCGTTCTGAAATCAGGTGAAAATCAGTTGCAAATAAGTGGCACTAAGTGTGGCACGTTTTGGAACGGATTTCCCGACGGATTCACCATCTCCATCATTGAAGATGGTGAATCCGTCCGGAAATAATTCACCCTGCACATTGTTTTTTCGGCCGTTTTGCCCGGGTGAATCCGCGGCGGCAATCCGGAACGGAAATAAGTGTCGTCTGAACGACAACACGTATTTCCCATTAAAATCAATGTAAAACGGCCAGTTACTTGTGTGTAACTGATTTCACAATGGATTTGCGGCCGTAAATACGGCTGCAAATCCGTTGCGAAATAAGCCGTGTGAACATGGCCTAAATTGACAACTAGGCATTCCTATTCTCTTTGCCATCAGAGTGTACCACTACTGAATCAACAATGATTGGACCATTGGTCTATCCCCTTAGTTGTCACTTCTTTTTGTTGTTCTTTCAAGAATTGAATAAATGAACAGTGCAATGGGGAATTTTTAATTGAAAAAAAAAGGGGTTTAAAAATTTTGGAGTGTCCAAAAGGGAAAAAAAGGGAAACTTACTTAAAACATGTACAAACACCTATTATTTGTTCATGCAGAAAAAGCTTAACCGTAAAGCCCTGAAAAAACATTTATGTTTTCCTTTTTTAAAAGGGATATGTGGCATACCCTACTTCTTTTATACCTTATTCTGCTTTGGGGTCCTCATCCGAGCAAAAAAAACCTGTATCAGGAAAAGGGCCCTCTCTATTTTTTCTAAAACTGGGGGGAACCCTGTTGGGCCGAGAATGGGTGCTTTGGGCCCTCCGCCCCATTTTTTTCGCTACAAAAATGCTTCCAGTGAAGACTACCTCCTTTAAATTAAAAGCATGGATGGTGCCAAATTTTTTTTCGGGGTTATCAGGGCTCCTTAAAATTCCCTTTAAATAATTTGCAACTGTAGAAACCTGAAGAAAAAGGGTGGAGGAAGTTCTGGCAATTGCTGGGACATGGGATTACTACTTTCTGAAACTACAGGTAAGCTCATACAGGTGTATAGTATCCCCCAATTCCTTCACTGATATGGGGTGTTGAAACCCCACATGGATTGGGCACAATGGCAGGACAAAAAATAATTCCCAATAGGAGGCAATATAAGCCCCAGTGCTACAAGGGAGAAGTTGCAATGGTGCAGATTACTGTTTAAAAACCTTTCGCTCAACCCCTTTACCCAAAGGGGGGGAAGGAATTCCTTATTTAAAAAAACGTCCCTTGGATAAAAAACCCATTTTCAAAACCGGTTTTAAAAAAAAAGGCAAGGGGGCCAATTTTTTTTTTTTTTCTAAGAAAATTGCCCCCCCCAGGGAAATAGGGTGTGGAGTGTTTGTTAAACCCGAAATTCGGCACCGGTACCAAATTTTCTCCCGAAAATTATGGGACTTTTATTGCACCAACCCGAAATGTTTTCTTTGGCAAATTGGGGCACCCGGTTATTTTATGTGTCGGGGGTTTTTAAAGAAAATTTTAAATATCAACATTTTTCTGGGTTATTATTTTTTTTAAAATTTAATTACCAAGGCAAACGTGGGGACTCAAAGTCAAGGGAGGTACCCCCGGGGAGGGGTTTGCAAGTTTGCTTATTTTGGAAAAAATTTTAAAGGGGTTACCTTTCCGTATTTTTTTCGTATGCTTTTCTGCCTTTGATCCTTAAAAAAAAAGGGGCCCGGGGATTTTTTTTGGGAAACCTTTAAATTATGGGGGGCATCGAGCTCAATCCAATAGTATGGGTGTAATCAACTGGTTGTAAGCCAGTGTTACCTTTGCATACTGGTGTGAACTGGTTCTCATCCAATGTGTAGTTTTTTTTCTAAGCAATAGCCCCTGTTATGGATGGCAGATGTGTGAGCAATTGTTAAAGAGAACCTGTCACATAGTTTTTGCCCCCCCTGGCTGAGGACAGAACAAGGTAGTGACAGACCTGCTGTCTCCAGTGCTGTGTCCCTTATTCTGTAAGATGCTGGAGTTTTCCGTGTATTTAACCCCTTACCGACATTTGCCGTACTCATACGGCAATGTCGGGTAGGGGTTCCCGCAAATTGCCGTATGAGTACGTCAAGGCAATCTTGCGCGCTCCCAGGCGGAGCGCGCAAGATCGCGGCATGGAACTCGCGGTATATTACCGCGGGCATCATGCCGCATCCCCACGGCCGAGTGAGCTCTGGCCGCGGGGGATTAACCCCCGATGTCGCGACATCGTGGACGTGGACATGCAGCTTGGGGCAGCGGGGAGTGAGCTCCTGCGCCCGCGATCCCGGGCAGTAACGGCGCTGAGCGCCGGTACTGGATCTCCTAACCAGACAGCCCGGATGCTGATTGCGATTTTTGTTCATCCCAAGCACATAAAATGGAGTAAAAATTTCATCAAAAACTCATATCAACATCAAAGTGATCCCAAATTTAAAAAACGCCCAGTTCTTCCCGCAAAAAAAAAAAAGTCCTTACACGCTCTGTATACGGAAAAATTAAAAAGTTCTGGCTATTAGAAGATAGCGATGCATAAATATTGTTTTACACAATAAAAAACACTTTTTTTTCAAAAAAATTGTGCTTTCAAATAAAAAAAAACTACATAAATTAGATATCACCGTAATCGTCTCAACCCACAGAGTAAAATTAACTTGTCACGGATACTGCACGATGAACGCTATTAAAAATAAAAATAAAAAACACTTCTAGGATTGCAGTAATTTTCTTCACCCCGCCTTCCAAAAAAATGGATTTAAAGCGATCATAAAGTCTTGTTCCCCCCAAAAATGTTACCAATAAAAACGTAAACCCCTCCCGCAAAAAAAAAGTCCCTATACAGCTCATAAACGAAAAATAAAAAAAGTTATGGCTCTCAGACTGCGGCGATGCAAAAACGTTTTTTTCCTTTTCAAATAAAAGTGTTTTTATTGTGTAACAGCAGTAAAACATTAAAAGAATATACAAATTTGGTATCGCTGTAATGTATCAACCTGCTGAGTAAAACTAGCATGTCATTTTTTACCCGGGGCACAGCGACCGCTGTAAAAAAAAAAAAAAAAAAAAAAAAAAAAAAAACACAACACACACTACCAGGATTGCTGTATTTTGTACAAAATGCCTCACGAAAACTTTAATAAAAAGTGATCAAAGCATCACATGCCCCCCGTAATGATACCAATAAAAACATCAACTCATCTCGTAAAAAACAAGCCCACAAGCAGCTCATATGCAAAAAATTTAAAGAAAGCTAGGCTGTCAGAATAGGACAAAATAAAAAGCAACTTTTTATAAAACTCGCTTCTATTGTGTAAAAGTAACAACATAAAAAAACTAATAAAATTCATTCATTGTAATTGTACCGACCCCATAGTAAAATTATCCCCGTCATTTATCCCGAATGGCGAATACTGTAAAAATGAAGCCCAAAAACAATGGGAACTGCGTTTCCCCCTCCATTTCCATGGCCCAATGCTAAAAAAAAAAAAAAAAAAAATACAGAACACATGTGCAACCCCAAAAAGCAAAATACACCCTTAGATGAGATCCCTGAGGGGTGTTGAATCCAAATGGAAAATTCTGGAAGGTTTCACCTGTTCTAGTACTTTGGGGGCTTTGCAGATGCGACATGGGCCCCCCCAATACTGTGCGCCAAAAGCCAAATAGCGCTTCCTCCCTTATACCCCTGCCATTGGGGCCCAAACAGCAGTTTACACCCACATGTAGGGTATTGCCGAAAATTGGAAGAAAAATTGCGTAACAAAAATTTCGGGGCTTTTTTCCCCAAGAATTTTCCTGGTAAAAAATTAAACATTTTCAGCTAAATTGCAGATTATTGGAAAAAAATATATTTTTTTTATTTTCAGAGCCCAACGCTAAAAAAATTTGTGAAACGCCTGTGGGGTCAATATACTCCCCTACACCTCTGGATTATATTCCGTAAGGGGTGTAGTTTCCAATATGGGGTCTTTTTAGGGGTATTTATTAAGTTTTGGAACCTTAGGGTGTCGCAAACCTGAAATGGCCCCTAAATAAATCGGTAATGAAAATGAGACCCCAGAGTCCCGGTAGGTGCTCCTCCTATTTCTGGGGCTTGTGGTTGAGCCAAATAATGCACTAGGGCCACATATGGGATATCTCTGAAAACTCAGAATCTGGAGAATCGATATTAATTTGCATTTCCCTGATCACATTTACCGTATTCTTGTCAATGTATAAAAATGAAAATCTGCAAAAAAAAGTGAAATTTTAAAATTTCACTTTTTTGCTTTAATTCCTGTGAAACACCTAATGGGTTAATAAACTTCCTAAATGCGGTTTTGAATACTTTAAGGGGTGTAGTTTCTTAGATGAGGTCATTTATGGGGGTATCTAACATACAGGTCAATCAAAGTCACGTTAGAACTGGAATGGTCCCTAAAATATGTATATTGCAAATTTTCTTGAAAATACTACTAAATTTTATAAGCCCCTAATGTAAAAAAAAAAAAAAAAAAAAACGACATTTAATAAAAAAAGATGCCAAATACAGCAGACATATGGTAGATGCTAGTTATTAAACTATTTTGAGTGGAATAACTATCTGTCTTACATGCAGAAATTTTTTGAAAGTTTGAAATTGGTAAATTTTTCACTTTTTTTCACGATAATTTGATATTTTTCACAAATTTAAAAAAGCATTTTTTGGACCAAAATTTCTTACTATCTTAAAGCACAATGTGTCACGAGAAAACAAATCTCCGAATCACATGGATAGGTTAAAAGTTTTCAAAAAGTTATTCTCACAAAGTGAAAATGACAGTTTTAAAAAAAATGGGGCTTTTAAAAGGGCCAAAATGGCCCCGGCGGTAAGGGTTAATGCTAAAACCTGCGTTTTCCCGGCCAAAGACATTCGAAGGTCCTTCAGGTGTCAGTTTTTTTCAAACCCCCGCCCCCCTGAGGCTAGCCCCCCCACCTCAACTGACAATCCTATTATTTGAATAGGGTAAAAACGTAAATAACTGTCAGTGGGGGGGGTAGCTTTTTGGGTGGGGTGGGGGAAAAACCCTGCTCTGAAAAGATTTGAGGGGTAAATGCTCAAAAACAGTGCATTTACGAAAAAGGGGGCACAGTGCGGGAAAAGAGGTCTGCCTAGCTTGTGCTGCCCTCACAAGGGGGACATAATAATTGACAGTTTTTTCCTTTTTTAATCAGTAATCTGCACAACTTCTCCCATGTATCACTGGGGCTTCTACTGCTTCTTACAGGGAATTTTTTTTTCTAGCCAGGGAGATGTGAGAATGGACATATTTTTAAGTAAATATTGTCCATTTGATAACCCCCCCTATCTGTTCTATCATCAAGAATTCGGCGGCAGTAGTACTATTGACACTATTAACCGAGGTTCCACCAACGATTATCCATTTCGGGGAAAGTCCTTTTCCCCTCTGGTTTTCCGAAAAAGAAATGACAACGGGATATTTTTTAGGCACCTTTTTACCATTCACAAGTCAAGTCACCTGTCAGTACAATTATTGATAGAAATAGTTGCACTGAAAATAAAATCTCACTGATGTGAATGGGTTTTTCCTATAGCTAGAAACTCCAACTTCTAAGCTATAATACAAAGCATATGGGTTTGTTTTTTTACCCTTTTTTGTCTATTTTATTATATGTGCATTTCCAAGAACTTCCCAAAAGATTTTACAAAAAAAAGTTAAATTTTAAACACAAAAAAAGCAATAACACAATAAAACCCACCAGCAATTACAATCATTTTAAAGGACCAACAGCAGACTATAATTGGTGTGTAGCGATGCTTTTGGGATTCAGATTGATGTAAAATTGGACCTGAATGTAAATGATTTGGTTCAGGTTGTCCAGAATGTTGCACCAAAGGTGACAGTCATGGTAATAGGTATGTTACCTCTTAAAAAACTGGTAAAACCCGAAAACCAATTTAGGGTTAGAGGGGAAAAAAAAAAGTACTGGATGTCCCAAACCCAAATTTCTTTTGAACAAATATGGTTGAACCAGTGACGAACCAAACGGAGACCTAGCTGATCAATACTATCTGTGTGCATAATTCAACTTAAAGGTTACCCATGATTTCACATTAAGGAGATCCCCTTGCATTAGATCAGGGGTCCCCAACTTAAGTCCTTAAGGCCCACCAACAGGTCATGTTTTCTGGATCTCCCACAGAATACACTGACAATTATATCACCTGTGCAGAATGCACTGACAATAATTATATTACCTGTGCAATGCTAAGGACTGCCAGAAAACATGACCTGTTGGTGGGCCTTGAGGACTGGAGTTCGGGACCTCTGCATTAGATGACTTCACCTATCAGTAGGATAAAGGGCAGCATCACTTGCTGCCATGCGTGCCCCTTTAGTCCATGTGCATTTCCACAGCCCTGTAGTAGTGCAATAAAGGCATCACTGCCTCTGATGACGGTCCAGGAGGGTCACACCCCAATAAATCCTATTAATGAGCCATCCTATGGGGTGCTTTAAAATGGTGCGGCTTTGGTGCGTTTTTTCCTTTGCAGTACTGCACAGCAACGAAGCTGCCTTTATCACCAGCAAGCTTCTCTCAGTTATCTTAATTGTTTAGCAAGGTGTGAGGCCATGTTCGCACAGCGTAATTGTGGCGCGCATTTCGCCACATACTTGTGCTTTAATATGGGCGAGATGCGCAATGCAATTACGGTAATTACGCCTCCTCTCCCCGCTCGTACAATACGTTCATATTGTACGCGCGGGGAGATAAGTGACATGTCAATTACTTGCACCGAATATGCGCCCCGAGTAATGCACGTCTATGGGGCCGTGTCTCCCCCCCTCCTCCCCTCACTCCCCACCCGCTCGCCTCAAGAGTGCGCGGCGATCGAGGCAAGCTCCAAAAGCACACGATGTATTGCAGCGCGTACTGTAGGTGCCGCAATACATCGTGTGAACATACCCTTACAAGTGAGTAATCAATTATTGTGTCTGAAGTCTTGCAGATTCTAAAGAAAGTAACTGATCACTCACTTGTTAGGAGCTTGTTGGTAATAAAAGCAGTTTACCTGCTGTGCAAGTAAAAAACCGCACCATGTGAAAACACCCTTAGACTGGCCGCTGATATTTAATGCGGGAAAAGCAATTTAACATTTTTTTCTTCTTTGAGGTAATATCATCTAGTTAAAGCCCCTCAAAACTAGAATAGTTCACTACATAGATATATATTCCATAACAGAAGTGCACTAATAATATTTGGATTAGTATTGCAACATTAATATTCCCATCTTACACATGAATGTCTGATAGCAGCCGCTTCCACCTCTGGCCGCAGCATCCCAGCAAGGACTAAACAGAGAGGAGGCTAAGATGACAAAAATTGGGACGGGAATGTGTTGATGCATCCCAATCTACTGATAGCGGTGGGACCTGCATCTATCAGACATTTACGGCATATCCTGAGGAATATCCCTTTAAGGTGGTTAATCCTGATGAGAACACATAGAATTGCTCACCTCCAGGAGCGACCAGTCAATGTCCTGGTTCTCAGGCTTAGTAAGTGCTGGGTATTTATTGAACAAGTTTGCCACAAAGGCCATGTTTAATTTAGGATTTCCGCTCACAACATCAGCAGGAGTGACAAACTGCCGGCAGCCCAGCCTATCTGCTTGCTGGAGCATGTACTCTGCCCTCTTCAGATCATCCTTCTCCTGTTGGAACAAGCATGACAAAAAGCTTACAACGTGAAAGGCATCTCCAGAAATGCAGCTCTGTCCACAGTGAGACAGCCATAAAGCAGATTCATGAGCTACAGCACTGCTCAACCATCTGGACCGACTTGCTTCTATTTCATCGTCATACTTCTGGCCAGGACATTTCCCCACGAATAAAAAAAAGCCCTCAGTAAACCTATGTTCTGTAGTTGTCCTCTACCAACTGGTTGCATAGGTTTTTTTAGCGGTTATTTAGGTATCTTGGAAAGGCAGTTGCTGGTCACCCACCCAGCTACCCTACAGAATTGGATAGCAAACCTGCCTGGATACAGATTTATACAGAAGCACGGAACACCGTGATCTGGCTTATCACTCAGTCCTTGAGGAAAGTGGAGTAGCAAACCTATGGGAGATGTATTAATGGCTGCTATTCAGTGGTTTTAACCATATAGCAAGCAAAATTAAAATTGGAAAAACCTTGCCAAAAAGGTCACTTTTTATTGTAGGTTCTGAAATGATGTCTGATACCAGTATAGAAGTCACATAAGTTAGGCACCAGAAGTGTATTTTGACCCAACTTACTATAGCTTTATGGACTAGTTTAAAGGGGTATTTAACAAAAAATGTGAAAGGGAACTGCAGGGTCATTACACACAGAGCAGCAGTAGGACACCAATTCTATATCCTAAACAAGAATAAACGAAATATTTTGTCACTGTTGCCCCCAGCACGGCAAGTGTGGGCATGGCTCCAGCAGCAGCTCATATGGGTAGCAGACTACAGTTCCCATCATGCACTGCTAACATCTATTTCAGGCTGTTCTTTCACTATATTCCCCTGGCTGCTAAAGAGAAAGCCTCTACCCCACGCATCTCATATTATGTGCCCTAGTATTACTTCTTAGTTACCTCCCCTACCATCCCCTGCTGCTTTACGGACCATCATTTCATCTTCCCAATGCTGGCACTGAGCATGTCCAACTAGGAAGCTAAATCTGAACTACAGGTCGTATTCCTTAACAACAAGTTATAATCATTTTGTGTCAGTAATTAGTCAGAGATTATGTGGGAAACAAGTAAAAGATTTAAATGACTATATTTTTGCATCCTAAACTTTCAATAGGAATCAAGTTCTGGACATCGGGTATTGGAACTGATGAAGTGTCATGTCAGACACGAAACGCGTCTTCCCCTTTCTCTTGAAAAAATAAAAAAAAGTTTCTTACTATACATCAGTACAGTCTAGCACAGTTGGGTCGGATAAAGCCAAGGTTTGGATTAATTTTTCATCCATCGTGCAAAATATCCAAGTTCTGGACATTGGAATAACCCTTTAATTTGAGCTAGAGCCTCTAGAAGCAGCTCTTTCTGTAGTCACACCCCTTCTGGGCAGTGTCTGTCTCCGGTTGTCCAAGTAGAGCTTGGGAAAAGTAGCAGTGGAGTTTAAAAAAAAAAAAAAAAAAAAGACAACCCCTGCCCACACACCCTATTAGTGCATACGGTGTTATAGAGGGAGAGTGCTTCCTGCTTGGAACTCATCCTTACTATCTAGGGCTCAGCCACAAAGACAGAACAGCTCCGGTCATGGTGGACTGAGCCTGGCTATGTATTCCATGGTTGGCCATTCATTAGCATGGGTGCAATCCAAAACTGCATACATGGCCAGACACAGCTAATAAAACTGGGAGATTCAATATCTGTGGAGATCAGCAGGTGTGACTTCTTAAGACGGTGGCATGTCGATATGTCCCCTCTACTAAGAAATTGCTGAATATTTCCTTTCAACATCTACAAGAGACGAGGTTTGCCCTACAGACCCCAACGGCTCTGCCACCGTATCCGTAAAGGTAACCTGATGGATACCAGTGAAAGCAGCTGTGCAACATGATGTCAATAGGGCCCTAATCCACAAATGCGATTTCAGTGACATTAGTAACTCAGAAATCCCAAGTACCATCTCAAACTCCTGAAAAGGAACCAGGTGTATATTAATGGATTTTTAATGGCAAAATTGAGGTCTAAGAACATTCATAATTACACAAAAGCATCCACTGACATTCTGCAAACTTACATTGAAACCTGACATGTTAATATCTATCCGTGGTTCACCTTCCTTTTGTCCTTTTGGTGCGATTTGATTGAGAAGATGGAAATAGGCTCTTGAGTCCTGCAGCAAAAAAAAAAAAAAAAAAAAGAACCCTCTTAGTCACTCTATAAAATCCACAGTATAATAAAGTATGAATAATAAAAGATTTATTATAGTTGAGCCCTCATTTATAAAATATGACAATTCCTGAATACTAATATTTACCCAAAATGCTCCCATTAGGAGTGGGACAAAATGAGGAGAACTAGGGTAGGATAGGGTCCCATGATGGAGATGACGGGTGGCCAAGAAGCGGCAGCAAGGAAGATGAAAACCCTGCAAATGTGCTTTTCTGTGCCGTTTTCTTTCTATCCATTGCTAATGGATAACAAGTTGTACAAGCTGTATAACTGTAAAATCATGCAGGCAATAATTATGACCGGATGGCCATAGGGTTTATTCATTGCATGACTTTACAGGAAGAGGTGGAAGAAGCATTAGACACAGCACCAAGTCTCAGAACTGAAATATCACACCTACAGGGGTGTACAGTGCCTTATTACACCTTCATAGAGGTCATACATATGCATACAGAAAAGCACAATTTTATGGATACTTTACATGTAAGGTGGCCTAAGGGTCATTTCCCCTTTCCTCTGCACCCAGAAACGTAGAAAGCACCATAATTTGGTGAAATATGTGCAAAGATATTTTTATGCATCAGAAATAATGCTAATTTTATCCATTTGGCTCTCATACATACAGAACTATAGTGTTGCATCTTTACTTGTGAAACATATTACTAATTTATAGACTACAGCTAATGCCGCCCACCATCTGCCAGACTATTATTAGGCTCTGTTCACATTAAACTGTTCTTGTTTCAATGCAAGTACACAAAAACAAAAATGATCCAGATCCATCTCATGACTAATATCAATGGCTTCTGAAGGACTGCATTGACTTTAATCAGGGCTTCTTCATATAATCTGCCATTTTGTTGTAACAAAATTATGTTATTTCCTGGAGAATTTGACCAATTCTGCTATTGAGGCGCCTAGTGGAAACCTCCAGCACAGATCTATATATTTCTTGTCATTGTTCTGCCCCAATTACCATTGATTATAATATAACTTACATCAAATCTTGCAGAGTCAGAAGGGGATCCTAATGTTTAACTTTTATCAAGTAGCAAAGTGAGTTACTATCATTAGCATCAATCATGTATATCATGTAAACATAGTACCTTAACAGAGTTACCAAAGTCAGTAAGCTGAAGAAAGAGGAACGGATAGGATAGATGTGACAATCCATATGAAGCATTAAGGGAGAGACAGACAGAATTAATTAGACAATGTCTATAAAAGCATGCCAGCAGCAATTACAGAAACATAAACATCCGGAAGCTAGGTCAATGTATACATGGACCTTCACACAGACAACACAATGACTTGGTTTCTTGCTTTAAAGGGGTTTTGCCACGAAGTTAAATTGATGTGGGAAGCTTGCAAATGAAACAAAAACGGTGCAGAATTTTTAATAATGATGAATGGTGAAAATGTTTGTTTTAACTGCTCCTTTAGTTATCCATTGTTTACAGCTTATCTCCAAGGGATACGACCAGGGCTGTGAGCGCCTCAGTCCTGGTCAGACAACACCTCTCCTCTCAGGCAGCTTCTGAGTGTTCAAACCCCAGGAGCGGTCATTCTACTCCCGTCCTCTGTACTCCTTAGTAATTAGTCAAACAGTGCAAATAAATAAAAAAAGAAACCTCAAATCAGGTTTATGCATTGATAAAGAGCTAAAAAATCCACAGGTTTGGTACCTGCTGGGATTTGAACCTAGGACCCTTGCGCTGTGAGGCAAAAACTTTACCTCAGCTACTCACAATGCTTTACATAAAACAGACCTTTCCTTGACTACAGTGAGGAAAGGCCTGGTGATGTCATCCTGCAGGGTCACATGATATGCAACTCAAGCAGATCACACACACCTCCTTCTGAGCACACAGAACAGGATACCGGAGGTATGAAATGAGATCGTGGCAAAACCTCTTTAATACAGAATTAAGGTCATATCATAGCACTACTGGACTTGGTCAAGTATACTAAAAAGATTATATAATATGAAAATGATTTTTCGGTCTTAGTGCTACTTATCCACTTAAAACAAAAAAATAGGTTGATAAAAAAAAAATAAAAAAAAAAATAAAAAGAAGAGGACCTGTGACGAAATCAGATATATCTGGTTTAGTAAGTCCTTGTGTTCCCTGTGAAATAATTTTGAAGCATCTAGTCTTATAACTCTGTGTTGTTGCCAATTAGGGGTGTATCCCTGCACATTCGGCTACTATCCAATCAGTCAGTGTGAAAGACACACCTCTTTGGAGGTGAAATGTTAACACCCATCTGACTGATTCAGCAATACATTTCTAGAAGGAACAACAGAAGAAAAGCACAGAGACAGAAGAGAAGATTCTCTAGAATTGTTATCTCACAGCGAAGACAAGTATTTACCACAACAAAAGAGTCAGGAAATGCCTAAAGTTCTCGTTAAAAGATGAAACTGTTCATAATAGGTCTAGAGAAGTAGTATTTAAATAAGGTAATTTTTAAGCATATTAATATATTCCACCATTGCAAAAAATGATGTTTGGACCCCCCTCAGTTTTTACCAATAGCATTTTGCTATTTCCACCCACTAGAGGAGTCCTGGTGTAATTTTTTTTGTTTGCATGCTTTGTTATGGGTGGAACTCTCATTAATTAATGAAGTATGCACTGACACCACTAGGACAGATGGCCAAATCTCCAGGCAATTGCTTTTAAAGCCTACTTACATTGTCCAATAATTGTCACCAGATCATTTACAAGCCAGAAGCTAATCTTCACTACTAGCCAAGATTAAGATATGCTAAAGACCCTACAGAGAGCAAAAAAACTGTGCAGAGAAAGCAGAATATTGCTTAAGAAGCAAAGCAGCAGGACACGGATAAGATCCCATTTAATTTGGACTTGGCATGTATTGAACAATTGATTTTTGGCAATTAAATAAATTTGAAAGATGTGGAGAATGTAAGTATAGGTTTAGAAGCTTTGGATGAAAGATGCAATGTGAATGAAAGCTTAGTAGTGAGGCTTCAATAATAATCCCGTGCAAGGCTAGCTTTTCCCCCTAAAGGAGGACACTTGATACATTATTAACGAGATGTCATCCATTAAGTTGTGTCAGTTATCAATGTCGGCATTTGCTCTACAACAGTACCTTAATATCAGAGCTGAAGTTATTGATTTTCTGCCATCCAGCATTCTCCAGATGGTAGTTGGCCCATCTCAGGAGCAGCTCTTCTGGGGTCAATTTCATCAGATCTTCCAGAGTTTCTCCATCACGAAGTAATGCAGCCAAGGCTGGAACACATCATTCAAAAGGTTGATATTAATGAAATCACCAAAAATTATTCTTCCGCTTTTTTTTTTTTTTTTTTTTCGAAAATGCAACAATTATAAGGCTATGCCCTAACAATGAGCATCCCAAATCGAAATTCATGTTAATTCCGACTCGGAATTGCAGTTCATTTCCAACGTAAAATAAGTTTGAATATGTTCACTCTTTGGTCGTTTTTCATGTGAAATTTACTATTGATGTTAATTGGGCTGGCTAAAAACCTTGTGTAAAACATGCCCAAAACATTTGTATGTGGTTTTTAACATGGATCTGTGGCCAAAAGCCCAAAAGGAATGAAAGGGACTAATTTCTGACTACAAACCATGAGTGTAAAAACACACACACCACAACACACACACACACACACACACACAACAACCCTTAATCCATATGCAATAAGCATGTGAAATACTTGTTGAAAACCGCATCATACAACACTGTTTTCAACAGCAAGTTCGAATGAGCAAATTTAACTCTTTGGGTATGTTCACAAGGGGGTGCTGGATCCCTTTTTGGATTCGTTATGGATTTGAAAAACGCATCCAAAAGCGCTGCGTAAATCGCATCCAACACCCAGGGGAAGGTTTGGATACATTTTGGCAGCAGCAGGATTGCACCCTATAGTTTTAAATAGGGCGTCTGCTGCGTCAGATGGATCAAAAATTGACATTACAATTCTTTGAACGGATCTGAAAGACGCAAGTAAACACGCATCGGCGATTACTCGTCTGAACGCTGATGCGTGTTTTACATTGAACGCAATGTATATCACACTGCACATTGTTAGATGCATGCTTGGGTCCGTTTAGGGTCAGAAACACGGATCCAAACACGCATCTAAAAACGGATCCAACAGCCGTATGAACATACCCTTTATGTGGCTGTACCCCATGTTATAAAAATATATTTACAAGCAAACACACAGGGACAATAATAGAGTATAAAGTGTGACACATTAAGGGGCCGTTTACACGGCAGTGGACAAATACCGGCCGGTTTGCCGGACGGTATTTGTCCGGTTTTGCGGCTGTCCCCACGGCCGCGGGGGAGGGTGGGGGAGGGGGCTTTTCTCCGCAATGAGCGGAGAACAGCCCTCCCCCCTCCCATTGAGATGCACATGTTCCGTCCGGACGGAAGATTGTGCATGTTCAATGTTTTGTCGCCGGTCCGCCGGCAACAAAACCGCCGGCCGAAAACCCGTGCAGTGGGGACATGCCCTTAAGCAGCCACACTAGTAGACTATGGAATATGTTATTAGAGCATGTAATGGAATACCTGAAAGAGCAATCACTCAGTATACTCATCATAAAAGCATAATATAGTGGTGGAAAGTGGCTACACATTTATAAAAAAAAAAAAAAAAAAAAAATAAAAAAGCCGCATGTGGTGTTCGCCGGAATCTCTCTACTTCCAGTTTCACTGTAGCCAATCACTGGCTTCAGTGGTCACGTCATGGTCATCACTGTTCGCAAGCTTTTCATTTCCGAATGGTGAGGTCAGGGCAGGGTAATGTCACATGATCACTGAAGCCACCGATTGGCTGCAGCAGAACAGGGACTAAAGAGACCAGTTGAAACCACCATTGGAACAATGGTGAGAACGGAGGTTGATAATTTTTTTTTTTGTTAACCATGTGTAGCCTACTTTTAAGATGGACACCCGCATTAAGAAGACTAATTCTTTGCATAGCGTCTAACTACTAGGAATTTAGGACAATATATTTGTATACAATGTATATTTTAGCTGACATTTCTCACCTTCATTCCTGCTGAGCTCAATGTCTGCAAACAAACCAATCTTTATAATCTGCCACAGGAGCCCCAACACCAGGTGAGGTTTTCCAGCCTTAAGATCTTCTGCGCCAATGTTAACCACATGACAGCCAATAGCAGAAGCAGAGTTTAAGGCTAAGTTCAGATTTTCCTATGAACAGTAAGGAGATAGTATCAGTATAACGAGAGGGATTCCCAAAATACTAATTCTTTTCAGATATTCCATATTTGCTTTTTTGAATACAAGTAGAAGAGCAAATGTCACGTCAAGTGTAGCTACTTTGGATGGATTTATGCTGCGGTGTTAAAATGGTGAGGACTTTGTAAGATGTTTCCTATTCAGTACAGGAAAGCTTCTGACTCAGTATTTCCAGTACAATATGAAGTGCACCGTCCAGTAAATTCCCAGAGATTATGTGCAGTTCACATTAAATTCTCTTTGTGACTCACCTGAATGGTGAAGGGAGTCAGTTTCTTCTTGTTTATTGCCCTTTCATCAATAGTATCTGGTACAGACAGGTTAATCATCTTACTGCAAATAAAGAACATTTATAAGAATGATATAACTAAGTATTTAACGTATTCTGAGAAACCTCAAAAAGTGACCATCCATGTAGATTAGACTGGTTTTCTATATGAAAAGCATGATCGACAATCACGCCCTATAAGGACGCTGGTACCCTGCTGGCTCATTTACTTGCACAGTAAAATCCCATAAATCTGGCCTTAATGATTATAATGTCTAGCTTATCAGACAATCATGAAATATAGGCAATAGTCTAATGACCACAGCCCTTTAAAATGGCCATTTTGTTCATTCAAAATAGCAAATAAAGCACAGAAAGGGTTACTAGAATGGTGGCCCTCACTCCAGCACAGTCAGAGACACAGAAAGGTCGGAGTGAGCCAGCCAGTACCATTAGACCGGAGGGCACCTATGGTTGTTTTGGTGGCCGGATAACCAGCACTACTTACCACAGCACAATGCCATCTCCTACAGCCCGGAACAAGTCGTTTGTGTTAGGATTCATGGGCACAACATGCTTGCAGTCTGGGTCGTTCTCCAATGCCTTATTTATCCAGTTGACAAATGCATACTTTTCCTCCTCTACAAAACATTTCAACCACAAAATATTTAATGAAAATGCATAAAACAGTTTGATCATATAAAAGGGTTAAAGGTGAACTGGTTATCAGCACAAGGCATCAAAAAAAAAGCCTTGTGACCAAGTATAGGAAAATCTCTAAGTTTCCCATAAACCTCACTTGGGCAGAAACACAATACTATATTGACTTACCTTTAGGCTTTGTGCACACAGCGATATTACAAAACACAGCTATAAACAGGGTTCCTAGAGGCCAAATGTGGCTGTGTACCTTCCAATATTATATAGACATTAAGGGTTTTTCTATCAGTATCAGACTGAAAAATCACAGCATGTCCCACCATCAGTATGTACAATATGAAGCCATTCCCTAGAGGCATTTTGAAGCAGTTGGTATGGCTCCGTACTAAGGCACAATGCAGCCTATGTACACGGTCATTTCGGTCCTGTATACTAGACTATGTTGTGAGTGCCTCCATATTCACCCTCCAGTGCTGGAAACCAGTATAATAAGGGTGCGCTCATACGGCAAAGACAAAATACTGGTCGGATTTTCAGACCAGTATTTTATCTTTTTTTGCACATAGAACGACTGTTTTTGGCCGTGGTTTGTGGGTTCAAGCCGCCCTCCTTCATAACCACATGTTCATGTTCTGCCTGAAAACCTGGAGGAAGAATGAACATGTTCTAAGTTTTTGGGAACGCTGGCGTTGTCCAAACATGGACTACTGCACAGATTTTCTATTTAACTCAGTGTAAAAGGTTGTTGTAAAAGGTCTGTTTACAGCCATTTCTCAACTCCGAAAACAGCCTGTAAAACCGACTGAAAATCCTGACATGGGGACAAGACCTAATATGTAAGGATTAAAGAAATTTGCTGGTATAGAAATACAAGTCTTTTTGTTCCATAAGGGCTCGTTCACACGGCTTATTTGGGCGCCGTGTCATTACGGTAATCCAAAGTTCTCAGAGAACTATGGATTCCGTCTCCTCTACCCACTTGGCAAATCCGCCGGGCGTGGAGAAAGTGACATGCACATTATTTACGGCGTGTACGCACCGTGAATAATGAATGCCTATGGCAGCCGGCGTAATTGCGGGGCGAAATCCCCGCACTTACGTCGGCAATAAGCCGTGTGAACATTGCCTAAAGGGTTTCATTGTTTTGACTACTCTAAAAACATCGTAATCAAACACAGTCAGCCACTGGTACAAAGCATGTTGTAAGGCATCAACCCACACTTCTGAATTATTTTCTTGGGAAATCTTTCCGAATCCCTAAAATATAATCAAACAGAACCGCTGATCTTTTTTGTAGTTTCTTTTAAGATTACTCATAGGCTTCAAAGGATTATGCCTTATTGACTACCAATACACCAGGTGTAGCAGGTGTTTGTCTTATCTTTGTAACAGAAAAAGTGAGTTATAGCTTTTGAAGAAAAAAAAAAGGTTAATGGGTTTAGCCAAGTTTAGTGGTGGCCTAGTAAATTATCATCATCTTTCCAGAAACCTACCTGAATAGGAGTGCTGGGTGCCCTCACTAGACAATTCGGAGGTGCCCCCGATGGCACAGATTCCCTCTTTCCTGTTGATTGCTTTCCGAAAGGTTTTGGCAATGTCACTACTTTTCAACTCTTGTACAAGCTACAGGGGAAAAAAATAAAATAATAATGGATAAAGGGACTGAACTTAAAGAATAAAAAGAAATGCATCGTAGTATTTAGTTGGGACTAATGGATATTATGACATGAGCATCTACGTGACTTCAGGCTGCTCTACTTTTTCTAACAAAATGGGATTTACATCTGTATAAACTGCAGTAGACAAAAGCCCAAAGCCAAAAAATCTTCACAATATCCGAGGAGTGAAAAATACACACAGTATCTCACAAAAGTGAGTACACCCCTCACATTTTTGTAGATCTTGTATTTTATCTTTTCATGGCACAGCACGGATACAATGTAAACTAGTCAGTGTACAGCTTGAATAACTGCAAATTTGGTGCACCCTCAAAATAACTCAACACAACCATCAATTTCTAAACCGCTGGCAACAAAAGTAAGTACACGCCTAAGTGAAAATGGACAAATTGTTCCCAAAGCGTTAATATTTTGTGTGACCACCATTATTTTCCAGCACTGCCTTAACGCTCTTAGGCATGGAGGTCACTAGAGCTTCACAGGTTGCAGGAACTGGGATCCTCTTCCACTCCTCCCTGACAACATCAGCTGATAGATGTTAGAGACTTGCACTCCTCCACCTTCCATTTGAGGATGCCCCACACATGAGTACCCTCTGAAGACATGAGTACCCTCATTTTGTTAAACAAGGAAGTGGTCATCTTGGAAGTGTGTTTGGGGTGGTTATGTTGAAATACTGCCCTATTGCCCTGAAGGGAGGGGATTATGCTCTGCTTCAGTATGTCACAGTATATGTTGGCACTCATGGTTCCCTCAATAAACTGTAGCGCCTCACAGCCAGCAGCACTTATGCAGCCCCAAAACATGACACTTCCACCACCATGCTTGGCTATAAGCAAGACACAGTCTAGTTACCACCCACATGCTTAACACCATCTGAACCAAATAAGTTAGTCTTGGTATCCTCAGACCACAGTACACAATTCCAGTAATCCATGTCTGTAGTCTTCTCATCTTCATTGAGCTGCTTGCGGGCTTTCTTGTGCATCATTTTTATAAGGAGCTTCCTTCTGACAATAGTCATGCAGACCAACCCATTACAGTATGCAGCGTATAGTCTGAGCACTGACAACCTGACCTTCCTCCTCCCTTCCAGCCAATTAACCTCTGCAGCAATGCTGGCAGCACTCACATGTCGATTTTGAAAAGACAATCTTCGGATATGACGCTGAGCATGTGCACTAAACTTCTTTGGTCGACCATGGCAAGGCCTGTACGGAGTGGAACCTGTCTTATTAAACCACTATGTTCTTGGCCAACATGCTGCAGCTCATTATCAGGGCATTGGCAATCTTCTTATAGCCTAGGCCATTATTGTAGAGCTCCTCAGACAGTTCTTTGCCATGAGGTGCCATTTTGAACTTCCAGTGACCAGTATGAGAGAATGTGAGAGACTGTGGAGGGAAAAGGGCAAATATGTCCATTTTCACTTACGGGTGTACTCACTTTTGTTGATAGTTGTTTAGACATTTATGGAAGTGGAGTTATTTTGTGAGCACACCAAATGTACACTGCTACACAGACTATACACTGACTACTTTACATTGTATCAAAGTGTCATATCTTAAGTGTTATCCCATTGAAAGATGTAATACAGTATTCATGTATTCAATATATGTATATATACACACACACACACACACAAATAGATGACATAACTTAAAATGTTAATGAAGCAGAGCAGATTTTATCTATGCATCCTAAAGTCACCTCTCCATCTACCACTCCATGGAATGACCAAGTTTTCAACTATTTTGGTCCATTACGACCACCACAGATGGGGAGTGCTAAGAGACATACATAAAGCAATATTCTGCATGAAGGAGCTTGGAAAGAAACTAGTCTGAACAGAGGCATAACTTGAAGCTTCTGGGCCCTGGGGACAATAGTGAAATAGGGCCCCTCAGCTACCATGTTCCATTTACAATGCTGTGAAAGAAGGGCCCTCAGGCTGTAGTGCCCGGTAGAGACTGCTACCTCTGCTCCCCCTGTAGCTACGCCTGAAGATTACTTCCTCCATATCCGACACATGAAAAGGTGTTATAAGCTACAGTACCAGATCACGTAAGAACAATCTTGAGGGCACATCTTGGTAGTTTAGTGAGGAGGATACAAGGTGATATAGGCACAGCTTATAAACCGATCATTTTTTTTTTTAATTTTTTTTTTGCAAGAGACCAAATTTAAAGGGTTGTTTGCTTTTTACTATAAACCTTTTGACAGAAAGGTCTTGTGAAGGGAAGTCGATGACAAGTCTTACTGTTGGAATTTGCATGGCAGGAAGTGTTTCTACAGGATAAAAAAAAAAAAAGAAAAAAAGTTACATGGTTCTCACTGAAAACAGTGCCATCCTGGGTCCGATGGGATACAAAAAATGAGGCCGAAAGAGCAAGAGCATGAGAGCCCAAGGGAGAAATTCAAGAAACTGATGGACACCCCCAACTCAGGAGAGTTTACTAACAGTTGGTTTGAAAATAACTCTCCTGAAGCAGGCAGCAATTTTTTTTTTCTTTAAACCCCGACAGTGAGGATGAATACTAGACAAGAATGTCTAATTTTATTGTACTAGTAATTCTGTCTTGAGCATAGTATTAAGTAGATTATTTTTTTCTAGAGCTCGTGCTTCCTCGAAAACCATGATTAACGTAAACAGCAGTATGTTCCTCTCCAAAAACCAACATGTTCTGTTTGTTTTCACTGTAGGCTTAAAACAAGACAAAAGCGGCTCATACCAAGGAATATTCCACAAGCATTCCAGGCAAAGACAAAGCTTAAGCAGTCAGCAAAAGATCAATGCCAGCCACAAGTCACCAATGGTAGAGAGCGGCTTCTCCTCTGAACACCATTGCTGCACGTGTCTAAAGTCTCTGATCCCAGGAGGCTGAACACCAAGGATTAGAGTTACCCGCCATATGTGCTGCACATCCAATTATTTACCACCTGTAACAAAAGGGACCATTGCCTTCGTTTTATAAAAGCTTCACATAAAAGGATTCTGTAGATCTTACTGGGTGAAACTGCAACACTGCAAGTGGCAGCTTATTGATGGATCATTATTAAGGAGTACATTACATGCTGTGATGTAATCTACTCCTACTGTCTGCAATACTAGAAGAAAAGGTATGTGTAGTCAGTCCAGATCAGAAAATCCATTCCCATAAACCCTATTATGGAAAACGGAGTTAATAAATTGTGGTCCTCCATTTAGTATCGCTTAGCAAGAGGTTACCCAGAGTCTCTTTCATTCTGGAGGACGACTTCTGTCCTCTAGCAACTCTTTAAATGGCACTGTATAATCCTTCATTTTACCACGTGATGGCACTACAGGTAATCTGAACCATCACTGCCTGGCCCTCCTCCACTGCCCCTCCCCAGATAACTAAGGAATCCAGCAATGCAAAACTTGGTAAGAGAGTCCTTTTACGATAAAGTAGATATGGTCCAAAGTAGAGAACCGCTTCTAAAAAGAATCATCATCATCATGATCCATACATCAACTATCGGGAAAAAGAAACCCAAGGAAGCATGGGGTATTGATCGAGAAGCCCTGGATTGAGCACCATATGCTAGTCACTACAGGTGCCAGTGCCCAATACAACAGATCATCCAAATTTACTCCTTTATTGTACTGAATGGCAGGAGTCCAAAAACTATGGCTTGTCCTAAAGTACCCCTTTGCAACCAAATGCAGCTGCTACATTCAGCACAGAAATCTGGTCATCTTACTTTAAACCCGTCAAAGCTGCTACCAAGCTGCAAAATAACCTATATCGAAACCTTCCCACTAGAACATTACTGTTGGATCACTATGGGTGAAGAACTAAGTTCTAAGCCAGGCATCCTCAAACTGCGGCCCCACAGCTGTTGGGAAACTACAACTCCCATCATGCATTTATATAGTCTATAACAGTGGGCATGATGGGAGTTGTAGTTTCCCAACAGCCGAAGGGCCGCAGTTTGAGGATGCCTGTTCTAAGCTATACCCCTTCAATTTTCAATCGTGCAATTTAACTCTCGAGTGAGATGTATATTTTGTTGTATTTGACAGTCCCCAGGTTATGAGCAAGATAGGTTCTGAACTTTAGCGCTTATGTTTAATTTGTATGTAACTCAAGCCAAATTATTACTTTTTTTTTTTTTTTTTTAAGGTAACACCTCTGTGCCTCTGTTGAGAAAATTTCACCTCACTAAGTTCTACAAGGAAATAATATTGGTACCACACACCTTGGTTATGCAATTCTCTAGAGGCTCAGTAGGAAGATTTTCGTTCCTGTATAAGGGTTTATTTAATCCATGGCACACCTAGTCTTGAATTCATGAAATGTAGATCATTTACTTACAGCAAACATATACATTACCAGGTACAGTAACTCCATGGTGCAACCAACAAATGAGATACTGCAAATGACAATGTGGCCAGGTCCAGGTGTACAAGCAACGTTTTGGCAATAGTTGGTCTTCTTCTGGTCACCCTGATGAGGAAAATATGGCAGACAAACCCTCCATTCACTCACAGAACGCCTGTAAGCAATCCTTCACATTACATGCAATATGACATGCTCCGTGATCAAACTCACACACACGTGCAAGCGGCTGCTACATGTAGCATGCAATGCCGCTAAAGGAGCTTGGGAGAGAAAAGACACCTTGGGATAAAGTAAATGGGGCGTGACTCATGCTCTGACATCACCGAGTCATGACTAGTCTTAATCATAAATCGGATGCTTGTAACTCGAGGACTGCCTGTACTTGAATATACCCTTGGTCTCCATAAGACTGCTCCGGAACGAAATCATGATGTTATCATCGGAATTTCTTAGTAGTGCAGCCTCAGGCTTTAGGCATACAGTCTTAAAAGGGTTTTCTCTTCTGAGATCATCTTGTAGCTTGGCATGAGCTGACTGGGCATGTGCAGCTCCCCCTTTACATTTCTATGGGAGTTCCGAGCACAATCGCTCAACTAGATTCATAATTCCCATGGAAATGAATGGAGAGAATTGCGCAAGCGCGGCCATCTCCCAGTTCTCCAGGGCCAGCTCATAGTAACTGGATGGCAAAATCCCTTTGAGGACTAACAACTCATTAGTCAGATTTATTTTAAAAAAATAATCAATAAAATATCACTTTACACGCTGTGTGTGTGCACGCAGAAGCAGTGAAGCCCATTGTGATGGACACTAATGAGGACAATGCAGTAGACTAACCCTCCATTCAGTCAAAGAACGCCTGTAAACAATCCTTCACATTACATGCAGTATGACATGCTCCGTGATCAAACTCACACAAGTGCTCCAAACAATCCCACACGTGGGCATGTGTCTCTTCTCTCATATGATAGGCAGGTTAAAATGGACACAAAAGTGATATCCACCCAGATCTAAAATTGGTCTATATATTGAAAAAATAGAATTTATTACGGCACATTCTATCCTAATTAAAAACATCCTATTTAGTGTCTACAGCTCCTCAGTATAGTCTAATTTTGCATGGATAGTGTCATTTATCTGTTCTTTACTTGATGCTCACGTATCAACTATATACTAGGAGACAAGAGAAGGTAGATGAAAGTAGTACGACCGCAGGAGTAGACTATATAGAGTTGTTAGAAGTCTGTGATAGACACATAGGTTGGCAGAGGATCTATAGGTACAAAATAATAGGATAATGTTTTCTTCAATGGGTCCAGCAGAAGATCAATGGGCCATCATATTTAAAACTTAACTTTTAATGTATAAATATAAAAAAAAGCAGTATATCTACAATATATCACATAGATAGTAGAATGAGGGTACTTGGTTGCGTTTGCTGTAGTAAAAGACAATTCAGTGCATAAGACTTTCGGAAATCCACTTCTTAGCCCCGGCAGGAGCTTAACATCTTGATCTTCTGCTGGACTGATTGATTACAGGTTGGAGGCCTGTTAATGGTGCCTTGACTAACACGGGGGTTACGCGATATGTGGCACTCTGCTTAAAAGAAGTTTTCTTCAATGGATCAGAAAAAAATAGTTGCAAATGTGGACCTTTAAATTTTCAGCAACTGCACAAAAAACCATTCTGTAACGTAATAATATAATTGCGCATTTGGAGATTATTTGAGAGTGGTCAGCACTAAGTTGTATGGCTGGAATGTTGTTTACCATAAGGCAAATACAGCCACCAGGCATGGTAACCTGTACTACAACAACTGGTTTTTAACAGGACCTATGACGTTTCCAGACATGTCTGTTTTAGTAAATACTTGTGTTCCCTGTGAAATAAGTTACATAGCATCTGTTCTTATAACCCTTAGGTTGTCCTGTTCTTCTGTTATTCCTTCAAGAAATGTATCACTGAATCATTCAGCTGGGTGTTACCATTTCAGTTTTCAAGGGTGTGTCCCTGCACACAGACTGCCAGCACAGATTGGTCAATGTGAGACTGAGCAGGTAGACAACCCCAATTGTTAACACCCAGCTAACAGATTGGTAATGAATTTCTAGGAGGAACAACAGGGAAAATACACAATACAGATCTAAGGCAAGATGCTCCAGAATTGTTATTTAATGGACAACACAGTAGTTACTAAGACAGACATATCAGGAGATGCCTCCGGTCCTCTGTAAGGTCACTGCAGCCTTCCAGACTGTCAAACATAACTGCATTAATAAATAAGTGATGTAGAGTCACATATTCCACCTACAATAGCTCACAAAAAGGAGTATAAAACGCACATATTTATCTAACTATTGTATTATATCTTTTCATGGGACAACACTGAATATATCATACTTCGATAAAATGCAAAGTAGTCAGTGTACAGCTTGTATAACAGTGTAAATTTGGAATGCCCTCAAAATAAGTCAATGTCTAAACCGCTGTCGACAAAAGTAAGTGAAAATGGACTAATTGTGCCCAATTTGCCCAATTTGGTGTTATCACTCTCACAGTCTCCGTACTGGTCACTGGAAGTACAACATGGCACCTCAAGGAAAAGACCTCTGAGGATCTAAAAAAGAATTGTTGCTCTACATAAAGATGGCCTAGGCTACAAGAAGATTGCCAACACCCTGAAAACGAGCTGCAGCACGGTGGCCAAGACCATACAGCGGTTTAACAAGACAGGTTCCACTCAGAAAAGGCCTCTCCATGGTCGACCAAAGAAGTTGAGTGCACATGCTCAGTGTCATATCCAGAGATTGTCTTATCAAAATAGACGTAGGAGTGCGGTCAGCATTGCTGCAGAGGTTAAAGGGGTGAGGGGCAGCCTGTCAGTGATCAGACCATAGAATCAAATAGGTCTGCATGGCTGTCGTCCCAGAAGGAAGCCTCTTCTAAAGTTGATGCACAGGAAAGCACTTTGTTGAAAACAAGCAGACTAAGGACATGGATTAATGTTCAGATTTAGTTCATATGTTGTCAAGTGTTTATGGAGGCAACCAGGTGAGCAGTACAAAGACAAGTGTGCCTTGCCTACAGTTCAGCATGGTGATGGGAGCGTCATGGTTTAAGGCTGCACGAGTGCTGCCAGCTGTGGGAAGCTACAGTTCATTGCATGAATGCCAACATGTACGGTGACATACTGAAGTACAGCATGATCCTATTCCTTCGGGAACAGCTCCGCGGGGGTCAGTGTTACAATAGGATAACGACCCAAAAAACATCTCCATTGCCTTGTTTAAGAAAATGAGGGTAAAGGTGATGGACTGGCCAAGTAGATCTTCAGACCTAAACCTATTAAGCATCTGTGGAACATCCTCAAACAAAAGGTGGAGAAGCGCAAGGGGCCACATGTATGAAAACTGTTTAGGTCTAAAACTCACTTTGTTGCCCACACCAACCAGAGTCCCTTTTTAATTTAATCCATTGCTCTGGAAAAATTTGCGGGGCGCTCTGTTTGGTTGCTATGGCAAAAAAAGTTATTTTTAGACCTAAACAGTTTTAATACTTGTGGCCCAAGGTCTCTTAACATTCAACAGCTCCTTGATGTCATCATGGAGGAGTAGAAGAGGATTCCAGGGGCTACAACCTGTGAAGCTCTTGTGAACTCCTTGGCCCAGAGAGTTAAGGCAGTGCTGGAAAATGGTGGCCACACAAAATACTAACACTTTGGGCGCTATTTGTCCATTTTCACTTAGGGGTGTACTTACTTATGTTGCCAGCGGTTTAGAAATTGATGGCTGTGTGTTGGGTTATTTTGAGTGCACACCAAAATTACACTGTTATAAAAGCTGTACACTGACTACTTTACATTTTATCAAAGTGTCATACCTTCAGTGTTATCCCATGAAAAAATATTATAAAAAAATTACCAAACATGTGAGGGGTGTACTCACTTTTGTGAGATACTGTGTTTGTTTCTTTCCATCTCTAAATACATTGTGGGGAAGAATTTCCCGATATACACTACCTGTCAAAACTTTTAGAACACCTCAATTTTTCCAGTTATTTTTTCCGTGAACACAATTGCTGTAGAGTAAATATTGTGAAATAGCTCAAATGTTAAAAAGAAAGTGGAAAACATAAGAATATGAATTTTTGCCCTAAAAAAAAAAAAAAAAAAAAAAAAAAAAAAAAGAAATGGTCTAAAATTTCTGGTTTTAACCAAAGAGCTTTTTTCAGTGACTTTAAAGGGGTTTTACTATGAGATAAAAACCCCAGCAGTGGTCACTTGAAGCGAGCCGGCCATGCATGTGAATGAGGAGGGCGCTGCTGGTGGCAGTCCTCTTCATTCACTTCTATGGGAGCTTTTGAACCGAGCGCACATACTTCGGTATCTAAGTAAGTTCACAGACGTGAATAAGGACAATGGCCGCAAGCACTGCCCCCCTTATTCACATGCTTGGCTGTCAACAAAAAGCACTTAGAAACTGGAGGAAACACTGACAGGAAGAGGTATGGCAGAAAAAAGGGCCACTACAAAATCAGATGGCAAGTTTTTGAGGGTCAAAAGTCAGTGTCTTTAAGCGCAAAATCTTCAAGAACAGCTCAATGCAGCAGAAAATGAACAAGTTTCCATTTCCAAAACGGAGAAGACTTCTATCTGCAGTTCTGACAGGACGAATATCAATAAGAAAGCCACGTCTAAGGTTGCAAGTATGCCTAGTTAGACAAGGGGATCATACTACAGCAGGACAATGATCCCAAACATAGTTCTATGTTATGTCTGAACTACCTAAGATGACGAGAAGAAACAGGTAGACTTCAAAGAATAGAATGGCATCTACTGTCTCCAAACCTAAACCACAATGAGCTTATTTGGGATGAACTGAATAAAAGGGTGTAGGCAAAGCAACCTACAAGTGCAGCACATTTGTGGAAACTCCTGCAACAATGTCTGGAAGAAATTTCTGAACAATATCTGAATGCGATTGTAGAAAGAATCCCTCAATTGCATAAAGATGTACAAGATATAGGTGGCTACTGTCCAGAGTCAGATATCTGGATTCAATTTGTTCAAACAAACATTAATACATTATTTTTACTCATCTCTTTCTTTTATTTTGAATATTTAAAATATTTAACGGTTTTAAATACCAGTAAAAACTGGAAACATTCAGTCATTCTAAAACTTTTTTTGTGGGTAGTATACTTTTAGGCTGCCTTTAAACAGTCTTTCCTTAAAATGTGCCCTCCAATTTTAAACCATTCCTGTTTTTGGCTTCAAAAACTGCCTGTAAAAAGCTAAACGTTCCAATATGGTCTAAAGAGCAACCCAACCTAGCGTGAACAATTACTTTAAATTGGCAGGGCAAACCGTATCCGTTGTTGAGCACGCATTTATTAGATCCACTACATCAGTGTTCCACAAGTCCAGTCCTCAAGGCCCAGCAACAGGTCATGTTTTCAGGATGAAAAAAACTTTGAGATTCTTAGTTCACATGTTTTGATCAAAAAATGCTTAAGCCACCCCCGGCTACCAACGAGATCTTAAGGCGGGTGGTCCTACTCTATTTTTACCTCTCACTAGAGTCAAATTCAGACTTCTCATTGGGTCAACAGACCTCCATAATCCAGAGAGAAAAAAATAAAAGATAAAAAAAAAACACCAACCTTGCAAGCATACTGCACGGATATTACAACCTGTGGAAGTGGGCGAGGTACTGTTATTGGAATGTATGTATATATATGCCACAACCATGCCAGTGGCACCCAGGTTCACATTGTGTTTTTCATAAAAAGTTTTTTGTGGCAGAACTATAGTTTTATTTGGCATATATTGGTTTTTAATTTATACAGGGAGGAATGGATCCCTCCATTTTGGTCTCTTGCACCCCGCCCACTTCCACGTTTTATATCAGTGCAGTATGCTTGCGGGGTCGGTGCTTTTTTTATTTTTTCTCTATTATGGAGGTTGTTGACCCAATGAGAAGTCTAAATTTTTGCTCAGTGAGAGGTAAAAATAAGTGGGACCACCCGCCTTAGACCCGGGGACCCGGGGGGCTTAAGTTTTTTTTATCAAAACAGTGAACTAAAATTCAAATTTTTTTCATATATTGTAGATACAAAAAATGCTTTTTGGGATTTCCATGTAATGTTTTCAGGAAAACCCAGAGAATGAAAATGCCCCTAAAAATCACCTTGCAGAAATTAACTCACCCTTTGCAATGTAAGGAAAGCCAGAACGCCTGACCTGTTGGCGGGCCTTGAGGACTGGATTTTGGGGACCCTCACACGGATTGCAAGTTTTTTTTCTTTTGAGGACTACACAAACCGTGAGTGTTTCACCTATGGTCTGGTCATATGGTCTTTGTCATACATCCCACCTACTATACTCCACCTTCCCCCCCGCAAGTTAAACCCCAAAATTTCAGTTCATTTCCCGCCTTCTCCTCCAAAAAAGTGTTTCTTTGAGGTAAAGGGAATGTGTCACAAAGAACAGGCAGTTCAATCTCCAGGAATCATTTCAAGAAAGAGCCAAACGGATTGTACACTTTTTGGGAAAAACTGTTTTTTTTTTTAATTTAAATTGGTTTTCCTTGGCTAATATGTCAGGGGTATACAATCCATGACCTGTATATACATGTGTATGTACAAATACAAAGACACACATACACTTACATAAGCACAGGTCGGTTGCAAAAGCATTCATACCTCTTGAAGCATTGCCCATTTCTAAACATTACAGCCATAAAGTATTTCATTGATAGTTTATGTGTAAGCAAGCCATAACTTTGCAGTTGAGAACAAAATTTAACTTTTTGGCCTAAATGCAAACTTTTAGGGAAAACCAACCTGCACACACCCCGAACAAATCCCCGCATGCTGGGGGGGTTTACTTTCCACAGGGCTGAGAAACTGGCAAGTTTAAGGAAGATAGAAAAAGGAGCTAAATACGGGGCAATCCGGGGGTAAAAAACCGTTTTAGCTGCAAAGAGCTGGGGGACGGGAAGGGGGTTCACTTAAAGCAGGACAACTCGAATCATACAGCCAAAGCTACAATGGGAAAGGGTTTACATCAAAGATATTCATGTGTTAAAATTTTCCCGGGGCACGTCCAGACCCCAAATCCCATTGAGAATCTGGGCAGGATTTTAAATGCTGTTCACAAAATTTGCCAACCAAAACTACAAATTTTTCAAAGAATGGGCAAAAAAAACCAGCCTTAGGTCAAAACTGGTAAGACACCCCCAACAGACGCAGCTGCATTATAGCGAAGATGGTTCTACAAAATATCAACTTTTGAAAATTTGCACATAAACCTTTCAGTTTTTAATTTTTTAAAATTTAGAAAACATTATTTTCCCCTTACACCTCACAAACCTTTCACTTTTTTGCTGCATCCATAAACCACAATAAAACACTTTTGTGGCGTAAATTTAAAAATGGAAAACACACCAATACGAAAATTTTAAATAAAAAAATTATATTTATTAAATTAATAATAATACCACACAATTTCCCCCATTCCCCCAGTAAAAAAATAAAAAAACAGAAGTGCAGTGGAGAGGAAGGTTGGTGCAGCTTAAGATCCAAGGCAAGAGGGAGGGTGGGTATAAGGCTGTGTGAGTTTTTTTGTTGTTGTTTTAACAGGTCAGCAGTATCTTGAAAAAAATAAAAATGGTACATAAAAAGAAGAAATGGCACCAACCCCCCCCCCTAAAACTTGTAAACCATTTAAATTGCGCAAAATATTAAATTATAATTAACACACAACAAACAATCATACAAAACACACTGTTTTCCCCAAAAAAAAGACAGTTTCTTTTAAATTAATTTTTGCTCCTAAAGCGAGCTAAGACTTCAAACCCCTTTTTTTTTCCAAAAACCGAGTAATTTCAACCACAAAATTAGCATAAGCAGCCAAACTCTGAATTACATAAAAAAATGCACGTCTTATTTTCGGGGAAACAGGGTATATTACGCATATATTAAAGTATTGAAGTTTGTTTATTCCCCCATATGCAGAGATGCTTGGGCTCTCTCTAGGAGACTTTCAGAGATGATAACTGCATATGGGCTATTAATGACAATTTACAAGTTTTTTGGGGAGTTTGAGTTTTCTCTGCTTTTTAAGTACCATTTTATTTTTTTCAAGATACTGCTGACATATTAAAACAAAAAAAAAAAAACATACACCCTTATACCCACCATTCCTCTTGCCTTGGATCCAAAGCTGAACCACCCTCGCTCTCCCGCTCCCCCTTTTTTTTCCATTCCCTTTTCGAAGAAAGGGGGTTATTGGCGCAATGTTTTTATCCCCTGATTTTCCACCTTTCGGAGTGAAAAGTCTGAATGGTCCTCAAGCCGGGTGGGTGTGTGGTGTGTGGTGTGTGGGTGGTTGTGTGTGTGTGTGGTGTTGGGTGTTTTTTTGTGTGTTAATTGTAAATATTTTATTAAAAAAATAATCTCCCAAATACATAAAATTTTATATTAAAAAATTTTTTTTTATATATATATATATAAAAAAAAAAAACACACACAACACACACACAATTGCGAGGGATTCAAATTTTTAGTGTATTTGGATTTAAATTTAAAAATTTTATCTCCCACACACTCACTCACTCTCTCATATACACACATAATAAAGTTGTAATGATGAAGCTCTCAGAGGCAGGGTCCAATAGTCATTCATGAGCAACATAAAACTTCCTAGACTTCAAATGAAAACTAAATCCTAACAATGTGGTCATCAGTTACACACATCTTGCGTTTGGCTACTTAATAGGCTTTCCTAAACATCAAAATTACTTTGCCTTTAGGTTTGGGAATAAATATCCCTACCATAAATTTTTTTCAAAGTTTTGGAAAAAAAGTACAAAAATAAATCCTATTTATCTAGTATAATTTTAAAAATTGAACAAACTTAGAGAGTATATTTTGCTACTTTTAAAAAAAAAGAATTTTTTTTAAAATTTGCTTCTCCCCCCCTGAAATAGCCCTACCCTAAATGGCGCCCAAAAAAGTGAAACATAAGATTTTGTTTTCAGATTTCTATGACTGAAAATCTGTTTCATATGTCTGATTAAGGAGTGTTATCGTTTGAGCTGTTCAGCTAATTTTCTCAGTTTGTTTTTCGTTGAAATCCGGGCGTGTCCCCCTTCAAGGGGGGCTCTCCTCCCAGGAGGTTTTCTTCCTACTGAAGAACATGACATCATATTTTGTTTGAAGCGGGGGGATGCAAGGTTGTCTGGATATAACACTCTTAGCCCCCTGCCTGCTTATGTCTGCCCCTTGGGGCTCCAAACCCAAACAAGCACCGTCATATGCTATTTTAAAACCACAACTGAAAGCCAGGCGGTTACTTCTAGTGGGTTATCCAAATTGTACTGACAAAGGCGAGACCTTTACTCAACTACAAATGTCAGCTTCAAGTAAAAAATCTCTCTTCCTTCAATGACATGCGGTGAAAACAAAAGAGGGGGGGAAGCAAAAAAGCTTTGAAGAAATCCCCTTTTTCATTGTAACTAAATTGGGGTGGTGGTGCAGAGGTAAGCAGTGAGCATGAAGAGTTTGCTTTTTTCAACGAAGGGGGGTTTGGGGGTTCTAGTCCCTCACAGGTAATTTTTTTTCCCCCCAAATTCTACACATATGTAGAGAGACCTAAAATTACACTTTTAAACTCTAAAAGATATATAATTTCAATACATAATCCCCCCTAACAGGGCTCATCCCCCGAATTTGCATTGTAAAACATATGTTGGAAATGCTTGTGTGACTGCAAGGGAAGGGGGCACATAAGGGGACTTTGGGGTGTAATGATAAAATTATAGATGTCTACACAATTTTTCATATCTTTACATATGGTTTAAAATTTTAAAAAAAAAAAAAAAAAAAAAAAAAAAAAAACTACTGATGGGTTTGAACTCCTAACCTCTTTTTTGGCAACTGATCACCTAAGCACGGGGCACTATACAAGCACTTATACAACACAGTTTTTTGAATCCAAAGTTAAACAAAAACCGGGTTGATGCCCGTCAAAAGAGGCGGGACTTGAAATTCCTATCTGATGAACAAACGCCTTTTTTTCCAATTAAAGGCAGCTTAAGGACAAAAAATTGTGGGGAAAGGTTTTAATAAACCCTTTTTTTGGGCAAAAGCCCCTTAAAACAAAATTTTGGCCCAAAAACTTTGACCCTAAAGCTGGGAGATGGTACATAGAGGAAAAGCAGCCCTTTTGGTTTTCACTATCAATTTTAACAGCCCGAGGGGAGAAAAAACACAGGGGTTTGGCGGGGCACCCAAATTTAAACAGGGGCAAAAGGGCGGGGTTTTTGGGGCGTTTCCTGTCTAGGGGGGTATCCCAACAACCGAAGGGAAATTAAACGTAATGCAAAAATCCCGGGGCTAAATTACAATGCACACGGGCCCGGGGTGGAAAGGTGTTCTGGATAAGGCAACTCTCCTAGTCCAATTCAACAAACATATACCCCAAATCCGACTAAAAAAAATAAAAAACCCCACGTTTATTCAAAGTCTTCATTAAAGGGTAAAACAGTCCATCGGGAACATACTTGTATTCCTTTTTTCCAAAAATCGCAACACGGGAAAATCCACGGCATGAAAGATTTCGATCCCACTCAATCTCTGCGGGGCCCCGGCTGTTTGCGTTTTTTTAAAAAGGGGGAATACAAGTAATTTCTAAAGGGACGTTTTTTCCCTTGAATAAAGACTTTAAATAAACGTGAGTTTTTACTATTCATTTTGGGTTTGATTGATATATACTTTTGCTGAAGGGGAAATGCCACCACCCCATCTTTCCGGGGGCGGTTTTTAGGGTGCAGAAATCGACCAGGGGGGCTTTTCTGCCATAAACAGCAAAAAATAGAAGACAAATTTAAAGAGAAAGCTTAAAACGCAAAAAAAAAGTAAACAGGGGGTAAAGGAAACCCCAAATTTAACAAAATGCTTTTTTTTTATTTGGCCCCTTAAATTTTGAGACATAAACTTTGTAAGGGAAAAACCCCCCTTTTAAGGTTTTTGTGTAAAGTTCCCCGGGATTCCTGCAAACAAAATCATTAAAGGGAAAACGGCACAAAAAAAACCTGTAAAAAAAATTGACAAATAAAAACCCTTTAAAAGTGCTCAGTGTTCAACACGACACAAAAAGGTGAGGGTACATACAGGAGTCACATCCAACTTACAAGGCTATCCAGAACTCAAACCTAACAGGTGAGGAACAGAATAAAAAAATCCAAAAGGAAATAAAGAAAAAATGTGGCTGTAAGAGAAAAAGAAAAGCACATAAAGAACAGAAACCCCAAATGTGAGGCTATAAATAATGAACACAGGCAATAAATAATGAACACGCTGATCAGAAAAAAAAAAAAAACTACATAAATTATAGAAGGTCAACAGCACAGTTAACACTTTGGTTAAAGGGGTTCTAGAACCAGGTTAGCTTTTTAAGCAACTGCTACACTACTTAAAGGTGTATTCCCATTTCATTGAATAGCTTTCCCACAGGGGAAAAGGGTAAAACATTACCAAATACTTGCTTTTCTGATTTGCTTCTCCCCTGTCCGGGAGCAGATTTAAAAATTTTTCTTTGTACACAAACCCCTAGTTACCACTCATCTCTGCTCTTGCAGGCTGTGGTTGGCCGAGATTTCCCCCTCCCCCCTGGCTCCTTTAAATTTTTAAAAAAACAGACTCTTCATGTTACTTACCAACAAGCTTTAACCCTTTAGAGCTGTGGAGGCTTTTGCACTGCCATTTACAAACTTGGGAGCATAACTGCACTGCAATGCCCCCGAAGTACAACCGCAAATAAAAAAAATCAAGCGCTCATTTATGGGGGGTTGGCCGGGAGCCTATGGAAGTCGCTCGGGGCAGGGTTATTCCACAGCAGAAGTAAGGGGGCCATTCAGGGAGACACCGCTCCCCATGGAAAAACCACCCTAAAAGGACAGAAAATATCCCCTTGCTAAACCCCTGCTGTTCCAATGCTGACACCAGTCTTCCACAATCACTGCTTTTTGCAAATACATGTGACGCTCAAACCAATCATTCCATTCCTTGGGGAAACACACTTTACCCAAACGGGGGAGTGCAATGGCAGTCCTGCTGAAGCTAAAAGGATTGGTTTTAAAAACACATGCCATTTTACAGCAACCAATGTAAAAAAACTGGGAGAAGGGGGAGGGGGGGAGAGACCACCATCAGTTTCAGCGCTGGAAGAGAAGCAATTTTTTATTTGATAATTGCAGTGGTAGCCTAAAGTAATTATAAAAAAATTAATCTGGGTAACCGCTCTTTCAATTTTTTTTTTTTTTTTTTAAACGTTTAAGTCCAGATCCTAAAGGTGGCCAAACACCCAACAAAGCTGTTGGCTGGCAACTACTCATTCGACACCCTTTTCATGTCTACCAGTTTGGATGTGTTCCCAGCAAGGTGAGAGTAACCTGCTGCTGCCATAGGCTTATCTCCCTTGAACACAAATGCCCGAGACTTCTTTCGGTTGACATTTGCCGTCAAACACGTGGGGACACTCCCCATACAAGTTAGATAATTAAACTTTATCCAAAAGAATGTGTCCTCCAGCACTCGCTCCATTTGATCATATAAAACGCATGGTCCCGACTAAGCAGGTTCGAATCGCGTAGACATTAAACATGTGTCCGTCCTTTTTTGTTTTTTTATTTTAATATGTTTTATGGAGACATAATTTAAAGTGTGTTCTATATGAACAAACGGAGCCAGTGCTAGAGGACAAATTATTTTGGATAGTGCCATTACTTGGATGTCTCTTCTCTGCACCTCAACACACTCAGCATGGATTATGAACTGAGCACACTGGTGAGTGGATCTATCTTCTTTTTAGGATAATTAGCCCATCTCCTTGAAACGTTAAAAAACGTCAGTTGAAGGCACCCACGTGCACGGCCACTTAAAAACTAGAGCGGAAGACTTCTGTTGTGTATGGCTACATAGGCCGCATACAAAACAAATGGCTCGCCCTTGCTGCTGTCAATATGGTTCACCCAGCTTCATACTTCACTTATGTTCATTAAATTGACAAAATCCGTTATCAGCCTCAACAAACAAATATAGTCCAAAAAAGATTGGATCTCTCTGTGTCCAAATAAAATTGATGCTTCTTTATTTCACAAAAGAGAGCAACAAATCCTGTGGAGCAGCATACAACAGACAGGTTCAAATGCGATGTGGATTCTGTTCTGAACAAGAATCCACATCAGATCTGAAACGCGTAAGCGAACATCCTGTCTGTTGTATGCGCTTCCACAGGATTTGTTGCTCTTTTATCTTTTGTGAAATAAAAAAGCATCAATTTTATTTGGACACTGAGGTCTTCTTTCAAATATTTTGCTACATAGGACCACATTTGTGTACTTGTGTAGACTAAACGGTACAAATTAGGTATACTGCCAACATGTTTTACTGATAATGGATGAAAAGCTGTAAAAATATTTAATGTATATACTATTCGTCCAACATAAAGGGTGGACAGAGTCAACATGTGACTGTTGTGTGTGTATATAATATAAAAAAATATAATATTTAATAAATAATTTTTAAAAATATATACTCTCAATCAGACACATTCCCATGACCCACCAACCATCAAATGCTTGGCTCTTGGGAAACCCCTGTGAGAGGGCCGAAACGTCGTTCAACATGTGACTACTGTTGTGTGTTTATATATATATTATCAATTATCTATATATATATATATATATAATATATATATAATATATATATATATATATACACACATCAATACATATATACAGCTGCAGACCCATTCCTATGACCTACTCAACCATCAACTGCTTGGCTCTTGGCATTGGCCTGTCTGAGTACAAAGAGTTAAGGTTTTGTAAGAACAATTTCCCAGCTCAAACCCAAATACTTGACCATGATACAGATCTCCTGCATCGTTTACTAACCCAGAAAATAAACTCCAGAATATACTATAAGATTACCAGAGTACAGATTGCCAACACACGTCAACAGTAACCACAACATATAAGTGAACAATTCCTTACATAATATTATTGTAAGCGACCAGTATGAAGACAACGGGGCACAGTTATTAAAAAGAACCTGTCACATAGTTTTTGCCCCCCTGGCTGAGGACAGAACAAGCTAGTGTCAGACCTGCTGTTCCCAGTGCTGTGTCCCTTATTCTGTAAGATGCTGGAGTTTGTGTATTTTATGCTCAAATCTGCAGTTTTCAGCCAGAAGAGTCATTTGAAGAGTCCTTCAGAGAGTCAGTTTTTTTCAAACTCGGCCAATCGGTGGCTAGCCCCGCCCACCTCAACTGACAAACCTATTACTTTGAATAGGTAGAAACATGTGAATAACTGTCAGTGGGTGGAACTAGCCTCTGGTGGGTGGAGCTAACACCTGCTCATGAATAAGATTTGAGGGGTAAATGCTCTAAAACTGCTGCATCTTACAGAATAAGAGGCACAGTGCTGGAAACAGCAGGTCTGTCACTGGCTTGTGCTGCCCTCAGCGAGGGGGGCACAAGCTATGACAGGTTCCCTTTAAGGCAATTGCAACAGAGTTCTGGCTCAGTTTACACAATGGTGTAAATGCTTTATACCACATTTATGATGTGTTTTAGTCAGTTTCTAGACACTTTTGTGCCTCTTCTGACAAAAGGAGTATGGCCTTAGAAATTGGGTGTTGCTCTGTGGAAGGGGTGTGGTTTAGCACGCAATGCCATGCATCAAATTGTAAAGCTAGACTACATAGTCTAAACAGGTGCCATATTTATCAACACTATGATAAATGTGGCGCACGTCAAGTTGTCTAGTCTACCTTTACACTGTCTAATAGACATCATTGATAAATCTGACCCATTGTATCCATTAGTCCTACATTACCATAGTAGTTCATGCTAAATTTTTGGCATCAACAAATAAAAAAAAAATGGCAAATGATGGTTTGGGGCAAGTTAGCGTTTATGAAATTTAGATTTTTATTTTTAAAGGAGATGTAGTTTTGGGCTTGGTTCCTTGCATTGTAGAACATACAGTTCTGCATGGCAGTGGTTGACCATGAATGGTTCCTTGTGCATATCTAACATAAAAGACCTACGAATCCTGGAGGGTAGAACAGCAGGGTCCTCCTTCCCAAACCAAATAAATAGGAGGAAGATGCAGAGTAAAACAATGCTCTATTTACAGGCAAGTCTTTAAAACAGAGGGAAAGACAGCTGGAGACAGCAAAAATACAGCGTATGTGATCCGTCATACTCACAAAAACAAACTCTTCAAAGCAAATCTTCCCATCTTTATTTTTATCGCCCTCATTCATCAGCTTCTGGATGATCTCTCGCACTTTGTATCCGGGAAGAGGAAGGTTGGCTTCCTTAAATAGATCATGGAGCTCATAATCTGATATGTATCCACTGCTGTCCAGATCTACAACCGGAGCAAACAATAGATGAGAAGGTGATAAAGAACACAGTGACTAAAAGGTACATCCTCGTATGTCACAGTCCCGGCAGCACATACACATCTGTAAACCTGTGGACAACACAAATAAAATGTTCAAGATACAGAATTGCTGTCAACCTGAATGGCATTTTGCTGGGCTCAGCGCAGGATTTCTGATCCAGTCATGGTAACAAATGACTGTATATTTTAATCAATTCTGATAAAACATGCTGGTGACATACAAAGGCAGATCACGTAGTAAGTGAGTTTTCATCTCAATCTCTGACATATTCAAATTTTAACTAATTATTGTGTTTTACAAGCATCTCTTCTTTTGATAGTCTAGCAATAGATCCTCTTTCTAAAGTTTTTTCTAGTGGATATAAGTCATGGTTAGATATCAAAGAGAGAAGACTTCAGAAAACTTTCAATGTATCCAATAAATAATACAGCGATTTTAAAAATAGTATTACATCAAGTTCAGTACAATTCTCTTTTGGTGAGGCAAATAACAAAACATCCACGGGACCAAGACGTAGGGGACTTACATTAGTAGACCCTAGGGAGATACACTGCCTCTGGCCTACAACAACAGGGTGGTTGCCCGAATAAAGGGCCATGTATATGGCACAGGACAAATACCAGTCGGTTTATCAGACCGGTATTTGTCCTGTTTTCGTGCCGTGCACATGGCCACCGGGAGACGGCTTTTCTCCACAATTAGTGGAGAAAAGTCCTCCCCCTTCACATAGACATATACATCTAACGTCCGAAAACCAGTCTGAAGAATGAACATGTTCAATGTTTTTCGGACCACCGGCGGTCTGAAAAACCAACAGGCGGAAAATCGGTGCAGTGGGGACCGCTGCACGGATTTTCCATTAAAGTCCGTGGGTTTGTCAGCTGGTTTGCAAAACCGAAAACCTGCTGAAAAAACGGCTGAAAAACAGTGCCGTGGGGACAAGGCCTAAGGGTGTCCCTGTCAGGAACCTACCACTAAAAATTCTCTTATCACCCTAGAAATCCCTCGGGGTCTGTCCCAACATGTTTTGATCCTTCCCAAGATAAGTGTGGACCTCTTCAGGGAGCAATTATCGGGGATACAAGAAGGACCAAGAAGGTTGTACACAGACAATAGGTGAAAAACAGCAGTCACCGTGGTACATAAAAAATTGTTGTCAATGATGTCATCTCAGTCAGAAGAACCCCTTCAAAAATTGTAACATTAAAACATGTATTACACAATATTGTGCACAGTAGGCGGTGTATGTGCAATGTTTTATATAGGCATCAAAACAATGGCAGAAGAAGTTGGAGTAGGGAGTATTTGAAAGATACCTGAACGGATGATGACAGGTATATTAGAGACAGTCAGCAAGTTATCCCAAAGAGGAAATTCAATAAAACTTACCTCACTTTCGAGCCAACACAATCATGGATCGCTATAAAAAGATTCCTGGTCCCTTATAAACCATAGATTGCTGTTTATGATGCCGTGGTCCCAGCCATGCTGTTCTGGCAAGAGACTCCTCTTTAAAATCGAATCTGGACTGATCAGGAACTTTATTGCCATTAATTGTGCCATAGGATTTGGTGTTTATAAATGACTTAAGTCATGGTCCAACACCACGCAATCTTAAAGGGGTTTTCCAAGACTTTAAAAAAAAAATAAAATAAAAAAATCCCTATTATCTCCCACAGTGCTAAAATAGAAAATTAATCCATATTTAATGCTCCCGTTCCAGTTGCCAGAGCTCAAGTGACCCCCTTGTCCCTCACTGATCATCATATTCATGGATCACATGATGCAACCAATCTCTGGCCTCAGCAGTCACATGACTGCATGTACAGCGTGTGGCCACAGAGGTCAGTGATTGGCTGTAGCATCATGTGATCCATGAACATGACATCTTCAGTGAGGGACAATTTGAACCCTGGCAGTGCTGGAATGGTGGTGATGGGAGAGGTAAGTATGGGTTAATTTACTATCTTAGCATAGTGGGAGGTGTTAGGGAGGTTTTTAAAAGTCTTGGAAAACCAAAATCTGACAATGGGAGGGCTGTCATTGGTCTACAGTATATCTCCAACATAAATACGCACAGATTCATATTTATAGACCAGACTACATTCAATCTGAAGCCTGAGAAAGGTTCCAAGAAGATTTGTTTATTCTAAACTCTACAGTACTTTGTAACTAAATACCGTTCAAGACCTCTTAGCATCTTGGAGGAAGAAGGGTTTACACAGGGTCAATCATGTACCTTCCTGAATGCAAACACATGTTCTTCGTCTGGAGAAATATTTATCTTTTTCTTCTCAGCGAAAAACAAATCTAAAAAAAAACTCAGGTCCGGTCTCGCAGTGTTAAACATTGGACACGGTGCCAAGGTGAACGCACGTTCCTTTAGCATCAAGGTAATAAGTCAAACTGTATATACTCTCAGCCATAATCAATAGTTAATTAGAAAAAACCTCAGCATCATCAGGACACGCATATTTTTATGGGACTTTTTCTCGCATCCTGTTTTAGGCTATTTCAAGTACATATTTGGAGGATGCCAAGCCACAGCACAGTTTTCCTCTTAATCCACCTGTAAATGTCTCCGTTCAGGCCAGTTTGACTTTTAATAATCACAGGGAAAAAAATATTGGTTCTCTCATAAATCATAACTTTTAACAGTATTAATTATAAAATGTTTCTCAGCAAAATGGCACAAAAAAAGAATCTTATCTAGAACAATTTACTCACCACAGAAGGCAAAGCACTTTAATTATTTCTCTGGTGATTCCAAGAATATATTTGTTCATGGAAGCTCTTCAAATCCATTTGGTGGGATATAGCCTGCATTCAAAAAGGTCTTGCACCCTAAATTAGTACTTCGAGCTATTCCTTAGTGTGGTAGTCACCCCAAAAAAGGCAATTCCACAACCTAACCCTAAATCAACCTAATACACCCTACCAGGGCTGGGACAAGGTTTCTGGTGCCCTATGCAAATAAGGCACAAAACTCCTCCAGGTAGAGGAGTAAATAAAAAAAAAAAAAAAAAAAAAAAAATTTGCCATATTGTTGGGGATTGTTTTAGTAGGGCCGGGACAATGGGTAGACGAAGGTAGGCGACCACCTAGGACACCACTTCATCCTTGGAACAAAAGGAGGAATGGAGTGGGCTGAATTTTCCATTTGGGGCGTGTTTTATGCCTTATTTGCATAAGGCACCACAAACCTTGTCTCAGCCCTGGTAGGGTGTAATAGATTGATTTAGGGTCAGGTTGTGGGGTTTGTTTTTTGGGGGGGTGACTACCCCACTAAGGAATAGCTCTAAGTACTAAATTAGTGCAAGAGACCTTTTTGAATGCAAGCTATGGCCCACCACATAGATTTGAAGAGCTTCCATGAAAAAATATATTCTTGGATCACCAGAGAAAAAGTGATTCGACTTCTGTGGTGAGTAAATTGTTCTAGATAAGATTTTTTTGTGTGTGTGTCAAATTGCTGACAAAAATGTTATGATTAACACCATTAAAAGTTATGTTTTATGAGAAAACCAATATTTTTTCGTGATTATTAATAGTCAAACTGACCTGAATGGGGACAGTTACAGGTGGTTAAAAAGGAAAAACTGTGCTGTGGCTTGGCTTCCTCCAAATATGTACTTGAAATAGCCTAAAACAACAGGATGTGAGAAAAAGTTCCATAAAAAGATGTGCGTCCTGTGCCCGATTCAGCAATGTGCGGAATAGATTATGTAAATAGCCATTATGACAAATCTCTAAAAATGCATTTTCCAGGGAAGGCGTGATCGGGCCTACAAATGTCTTCACAAAGTTATTTAGCGAAGGTAATGAGCACATTAAAGGTTTGGATGTTCATCCTGGCGTGAACAATTGACACATTAAACATTTATAGTCTCCAATGCAAAATACTGACATATGGTCTTAGACTGCACTATTCTTGTATTTGCAAATAATACATATATAATGCAGAAGTAATTCTTTGGTAATCCTCTGTAGAACATATCCTCCCCGTTTCAGATCTGACAGCGACTGGGTCACATCAACTAGAATACGGTTAATAAAGTTCTCTAGGGTCAAAAAAAAAAAAAAAAAAATCAAACTATCTTTCTTCACAAAAAAATAGCACCACATCTGTCCGCAGGTTGTGTGTTGTATTACAGCACAGTTCAATTTACTTCATTGGAGTCAATTTCAAATATTGATGACTCTAAAGTACTAAAGACAGGTGCCAAACATATGAAATGGTGCTGCAAACGTCTCTAGGTAGAGTAGAAGAAATGAAAGCCAGGAGACGCACTATAACAAACAAAGGACACTATTAAACATTTACAAAGTCTAAGGCCTATATTATATCCTGGTCCAATACATAAAATATTATAAACCGCAGATTAGTTCTGAAACAAGGGAATGAAACCAATCCCAAGGAATTTAAGGGGTTACCCTGTGCATATCATCATATCACGGCGGCTTCTTCAGGTGCAAGTCTTACTGAAGAAGCCGCCATGACAGGAAGTCATAGGAGTTTATATCACAAGTTGTACATACGGAGCCTTTCTGCCTCAGATGCAACATTTCTACATACAGCGCTAAGCAAGCCTTTTCGGCAGTTCATGAACGCCATGCGGCTCCATACAGATGAGAGGTGTGTATGAGGACTTATACAAAATGATATTTTAGGTCTTTTGTATAAAAAAAAAAAAAAAAAGTTTGAAGCCAAGCTTCTGAGCCACTGGCTGATGATTATTTCATACCAGAAAAAAAAAAAGTTTCAGTAAAATCCAAAAACGTCTAATCCTTAAAATGTCTAAAAGATGCCACATAGATATAGGACAAGTAGAAAAAAACATTTCTGCAGCTGCAAACAGTTGTTTCCTTCATTCTTGGAACAATCCTGCCTCTTAAAGGCACTGTGCCATTTGTGGATTGCTGACAGACCACTGGAGTGCTGATCCAGATGGCAGGAACTGAACAGAAGCACTTGGACGATCACGGAAATTCCTCATTGCTCAGGTAGTGAACATTTCTACATTAAGATACAAAGTATTATTCAGTTTGCTGAACTGTTCATCTGATCCCCGAAAAGTGGGAACCAGAGTCAATTAATATTTATTGGGTTAAGGAGGATACATCATCTGTGGACTGCCTTGGTGTGGTGGCTCCGTTATAAGTTATCTCTGGGATCCACCGGACTATCAGCACTCATCCTTGCATTTCTAATAAGGGCAGTAAGTTTATCTAAACTAGTTATCAGTGTGTTGTATACATATTCCCGTTTTCCCTGATGAACCCCAATTACTATGGGGGGAAACGCGTCGGATTTATGAATTCATCCAGATTCATTTGGGATAACTGAATGTATACATCTTTGTTTTTGTTTCCCGTTTATGTTTTTTTGTACAGTGTTAGTTAGTATAGGGTGTTGGTAGTTTAGGTACGGGGTGGGAACGGCCTTATTGGGGCGATTTTCCCATTATTTGATAGGTAGCCATAGATGTAGGATTTAGTTTTGTATTGGTTTAGATAGATTAGGTTGTTTTGTCTTTACATTTTATTTGTATTTATTAAAAGCTAAGTTTTATCTGCTTTGTGGTCCCTAGGATTTATGCTATAGACTTGTGGTTTTGATGTTAAGGAGGATACAGAGATATTGCCAAGAAAAGGTAAAAAGTGGTCTCAACATATGCAGAGGTTTTACCGTTGTTTTTTCACTCATTTGAGGATTTGGCTCTTAAAAGGGGTTGTGCAGCAGACAAAAACCTAATCAAAAATAGACCCAAGCTCGTTAAAAAGTTATAATTCCCAACCTGTCCTCCCCTTTTGCTGCTCCGGAGCTCCCAGGTGAGCCACTCCTTTTCACTTACAAGTTCTTGTTCCCACATACTAGTAAGTTTGTGCTCCATTCACTTTAAATGGAGTGCAAGCCTATGTGTATGAAAACGAGGAGTTCCGGAGCAGCGGGGCACAGGCAGGCAAATATATATTTGCCTGCCTGTGCATGCATTATATATATATATATATATATATATATATATATATATTTATATATATATATATATTTTATATTATATATATATATATATATCCACAGCTGCAGCCTGGCCCATATTCCTGATTTTCATTTCTGCGAGACATCCCTATAAAAGAGGTTCCCTCTTAGGCCTTGTCCACACGGCACAGGTTTTCACCCGGTTTTTGGTTTTGAAAACAGTGTGCAAACCGGGTGAAAACTTTTAACAGGGGCCTCTATGGAAAACCTGCGCAGGTGCACTGGTTTTCAGACCGCCAGCGGCCCGAAAAACACAGAACATTAATTCTTCCATCCGGCAGAAGAACATGTCTATGTGAAGGGGGAAGGCTTTTCTCCTCTAATCGCGGAGAAAAGCCGTCCCCCTGCGGCCGTGTGCACGACACGAAAACAGTTCAAATACCGGTCGGTTTAACTGTCCTGTGCTGTGTAATTGGCCCCTTAGGCCATGTGCATAAAACACTGCTTTCTCGTCGGATTTTTCGGCAGATTCAGTTGAAAATCCGACTGTAAACAGTGCTCCATAGACTGCAATAGGAAATGCGTGCTGTAGTCTACACAGCACGGATTTTCTACTGTTGGATTTCTAAACCACCGGCTGGCGGAAGATAGAACATGTTCTGTCTTCCATCGGATATCCACACAGTCAATGTAGTAGGCCGGTGGCAAATCCAAAAGCCGACAGTGTTTCTTTTGTGCAAACTCGCGACAAAAACCACATTGTAGTGATGGTAAAATACCATTGGATTTGCAACGGTATTTTAACATTAGCGGTGTAGACATAGCCTTAAGAAATTTTTCAGCATAAACGAAGGAGACCCTAGTATAGGATCCTCATCTATTAACCAGAAATATGAATGCTTACAAATATCATCTCTCATTCTGGAGGACCTTGCAAGTTGTTGCACAACATGGACAGCCCATTGATTTTAATGAGAATTATGTAATACTTCATTTTACCTAGAATCTACACACTAGCAGTCAAATGTCCTACATATTACAGTTAATTGCTAGGTATCTTTTTAACAAAAATGTATGTACCAGGAGCACCACAGCCAGAGGGGCGCTCTTTGTAGTTACTCCAGCTAATAGATCAAAGTCCTGAACAGAGGACCACCCATCTATTAATTTAGGACATATCAATAGGGTATTAGAAGAATAACGTTATCTAAACCCCTTTACATGCTACATTGTTTATAGGGGTCTTCAGCTTCAGAAATTAAAAGATTAAATTGTTTAGATTTTTTTTTTAAATGTATTCCTTCCATTCTAAATAGAAAGAAATGACACTTCTATATAAGGGAAAACAGTTGATGCATCACAATGGACATTAGTCAGAATTCTGCTAGAACTATTGAATTCATGTTCTGCCAAGCACAACCTCTAAGTGCGTTCTGGTGCCGTGATACGACAGATACTTGCCGATTCTTATTCCTTTTTGAGTCAGTTCCCTTATGCCCCAGACCAAGAAATTGCTTGCATATGTTTTCATTTATATTGTGTTAGTCTCGCATTACACCCTTATTCTGGCTGAGGACAATGGAGGCAGGCTGAATAATGTTTGTGCAGCAAATGAATTCCCCATGCACGAGCATGCTAAAGCAACGTGATGATTTGTTCATTGACTTTATACACAGGAAATTATAGAATTGTGATCGACTGACTCACCCAAAAGGACAGATCTGCCGAAACTTGCTGAGAATAGAAGTAATGGTCGTATGAAGAATAAGGTAATCCAGCCACCGAGAAGCAAGACTTTCCATACCAGGTAAAAAGTTTGGGATATGACTAAATTTAAAGATCAGGTGGCAGCAGTCACCAGGATAATACAAATGACACAGCCACAGACCTTGCCAAAGGTTGGGCTTACAGGTCAGCAGCCAAGACATCACAATAGGGGTGAAACAAGAACCAGAAACCTATTAAAGGGGTATTCTCACCATGCGGTTTCACCGAGTCGCAAGCAGTTTTACACTCACTCTGCCTTCTCAGGCTGTAGGTGGTTCTATAGTACTGATTAGCATATCTAGCTGGGCTGTTACACTGACAATCACAGGAGATTTCATCTCTTTAGTAAACACAAGGGTACAAATGATGTGAGGACAGAAAACAATGGCTTATCTGTAATCTTGTGAGAGTTAATTTGTTTGCTCCAGAGCTCTGTCCATCCATGGTGTGATGTCACTCCCTGCTCTAATCACATGACAGAGTTATTGTGAGGGAACCAGGTAACTAAAGAAACCTGTGTGCACTCAGAGCACATAAAATGACTTATCTTAGGACTAAAGTAAAATCTATTAACCAATGTATTTAGTAAAAGTCTTCATTTAACTGTCCCATCATGCTGAAAGCTAATCCTTGTAGTGAGAAAACCCCTTTAAAAAGGACCTTCTACAATGTTTGGTACGCTGCAGGTATTCACTGGTATACCTTAAAAAAGCCATGGAAGTCTATGGTGCAAGCATTGGGCCTTATGTATGAAAACTGTCTAGCAGTAGGAGTTGTCTATTGGTTGCTATGGGCAACAAAGTCTTACTGCTGACAATTTTCATACATAAGGCCCCCTGTCTCTCTGACTTTTTTTTAACCCACTCTGAAACATTGGATTATTTTTATTGGTTGGACAACCCCTTTAAGGTTCAATTTACATTGTGCATGATGCGTATATCACAATTATCTGTTGGAATAACAAAAACGTAAAAAAAAAAAAAAAGTATCCAGAAGTATAGATGTCACTGGAGCATGAATGGTTCTTTTAAAGGGGTTCTCTCACTACAAAGATTAGCTTTCAACATGGAGGGACAGTTAAATGAAGACTTTTCCTATATACATTGGTCAATAGATTTTACTTTCGTCACAAGGTAAGATATTATATGTGCTCCGATTGTACACAGGTTTCACAGTATAAACAATGTAAATTGGGCCTTAAAGAGGTTGTCCATATATGTGATATATATATACATACACACACACATATACACACACACACAAATTACATATAATCTCTATAGGGCACCGCCGCTGCAAGGCTCACCGGCAATCTGCTCTGCTTTATTCACTTCCAGATTCTCGTCCCAGCACACAGCAGAGGTTCAGGCTGCATTCACTTATGATAGAGAGCGAGCCTCTCCTGTGTGTCAGGACAAGACTCCAGTAGTCAAGAGGAGCGGCTCACTGGGAAGCTCTGGAGCAGAAGAGGCAGAGGACCTGTTGGCAAGTATGATTTTTAAAAAAAAAAAGAAAAAAAAAAAAAACAACACATTTTTACCCATCCTAGCCACATTTAAGAATAATTTGGATTTGCTAGAGAACCCCATTCAGGGTCAGAGCCAGGGACAAACAGCAATATCTGGACTAGAGACAGGCCTAAGGAACACTGAGCCACTGACACCATCATATGTGCAGTGCCGCTGGCACATACTATTAGTACCCATATTAAGACAAAATTTTTCTTCTAAAGAAAACTGTCCAAATAAAAAGCAGAGAATAAATACACATAGAATTAATTTCTTCACGTCCTTTTTCCTTGTTGTAACAGAAAGATATCCAGCAATCGCCAGCATTTAAACTCAAAACAGAACAGCACTTCTAGGTATCTATTGTACACATGTTTGCACATACAATATCATTACTGGTTAAACTGGTGAAAAACCATCAACAACCAGTTGACAGAGCAGTGAGGTTGCGTCGAGTTTCTCCATTATAAAAAAAGATATTACGCCCCTCTTCAAAGCTTAGAATCAACTTTTAAAAAGTGTTTAAATGTGAACTGTGCCAACATCAACTTATCTAGCACCGTCTGCTGGAGGAACATGTGAGGGACGCACACCTCTTAACACCACTGATGTCATGTAGCACAAAAAGTACCATCTGAAAGGAGCCCTGACAGATCAGGACAGGACTGAAATGAACAGAAGATCAGATCCTGCCATTCCTTCTTGTCGCTAAGGGCATGTGTGTCACGGAAATGTCTATTTTAGAACATCGGAAGTGAAGAGCTTTTCAAACTGGTTTCTCATTGACAGAACGAACAGTTTTAAGAGAACAAAACAGAACACTTCAGCTAGAACAGACAGCAAAGATAAGAACTGGAACACAAACTACTCACCAACTTTAGCAAATGCTTCCCTTAACTCTTCCAGCTCGTCCTTGGAGATCTGGGTCGTGTGTGCCATTGTTGGCGGCTGCAGTTACCTGCAAAGCAAAGAAGGCTCAAAATCAGCCAAAAAATATTCAACCGGTTTTATGGGACTAACAAAAGGGATCTGCTTCTTCTGACACAAAACTCTTCTTGACTATGGCGCATGCAAAATATTGCCTGTCAGTGCTCCTTAAGAAAACTGCAATACCAGACACAGCCTACTGTCAAAAGTGGTGCTGTTTCACGGGCCTTGGCAACATAATTTCTCTGACTATTCTGCTGTTACTCTAAGCCATCCATGCATGGATATCTTCCTAGGTAATAACTCTCCTATAGCAGGTGAGGGCGCATTTTAACATCTATTCATGATAAACTGTTGAAAACTTTATGAATGTTTTATCAACAGTTGCAACATTTTCATTATAACTAAAGGGGGCGTTCACACAGCTTTAGGACATCCGTTAGTGGTATCCTTTGGGGTACCCAATTGGAGCAGCTGCAGGCTCATAGAAATCAATAGAGTAAATGTTGTACTTTTTAGACTTAAGATGGTTTTATTTCCCTGCAATATAATCTTTACATACGGGATGGAAAAGCATGGTGACCATACCTTAGCATTCAGCACAGAAAACATGAACGCTTAGCAAAAAGAGGAATTTTAGTCCAATTTCTATGGGCGCACAGCTCTGTTGCAGTTACCATTGGAGTAACTTTCTTCATGGTACTCTGGCAGATACTACCGATAAATGGCATAACGTGGTGTGAACGGCTGCTAATAATTCAAACTGCATCGTGACCACAATTTCCTGCAGTATTGTAAAAGGCTGTGGCCGCGGTTTTTTGGCAGATTTGCAGCAAAACCCACGGTTGGTTTTCAGATTTGCCGTCGATCCCATACATTGACTGTACAGGAATCCGACAGCAATCCTGCAGGTTTGAAAACCCACCAGAATCCGATTTTTCATTGCGGTCTACACAGCACTGGGTACAGTCGGATTTTCAATACAAGAATCCAGTGCTGTGTAGACATAGCCTAAGCAGCGTAACCTTGGCCTAAAGCCTCAGTACACTTTAGATGTACACTGTCGACAGCCATTCCTCCTAGGTCTGTCTCCCTTATACACATGCATGCGTTCAGAAGGGGGAGAATAAGCAAGCGAAATGAGGCAAAATAGGATTGAGCAAGTTGAAACTCAGCAGCCAGATCCTTCTTGCCTCTGACATTACAGGTCAGGTGTAATGTGAATGCCCCCATATACACTGGCGTTTCAGCCAGTCCTATTGAAATTGGTAAATGTATCCGACGTGAATCTTAAAGGGGTATTGCCACAATGTAATGTTGACGTGAGATCCTCCAAAATGGGTATTTAATCACTTTTCTAAATATATGTGATTACAAAATTTGCAGCTTGAGAGAGCTACAGGCTGCCTTACCTGCCCTTAGTTACTTCAAAGCTTCTACTAGATACGACCTGACAAGAGCTGCTGGCCGGGCTTGCGCAGAGAACACTTCTTATCTAATGAGAGGGAGCTGAAGAAGCTTTCAAGGCACCGGGTAGAAATATGTTGTGTTTTGTATACAGAATCTACTAGTTGTAGTGTGATGATTTGAGTGAACATTTCACACGATCCCTTATGCAGGCTCTGTGCTCTGGCTGTTTCTCTCTCTCTCTTAGCTCAGCGTGGCTTGTTTACAATTGCTTCTTAGCAGATAAGGAACGTCCTGGCAAAACCCCTTTAAGTGTATAGCCACTTTCAGATGCACCTCAGACACTAATGGAAATACCCGGTAGCAATGGTACAACCTATCTGGGCAACTGTAAGGATAGATTCACACAATATATTTGTTGAAATAAAACAGGTTTCTGCAGGACCGATCCTGAACTACACAGAATACACAGAGGGGACACAACTACACTAAGGATGGCATACGTTCATATAAATACAATGTACAATAAACTATGACAATGGAATAGGAAAATTACCCTTGTGCAAAGTCGTCTTATAACAATTATGTTCCCTTCAGATTAGCTTTACACCTAGAAAAAACAATATGTGTATATGTAGTTACAGAAGTCTTCAGAAAATGCAATACAGCAAACTTACGTTCATACATAGTATTATTTCGGTGCAAGGTTACATAGAGAGAGTGAAAAATCAACACTTAAAAGGAGTTGAAGCCATCAGGGTACATAGAGACATCATAAAGGGTGGTTCTCTGAAACAGTCCTCACTCATTGAGCCTCAGCAGAGAGCTGCCAACAAGTAATGGCAGTGGCTTTGACGGTCTACGTTTTACTTTCATGGTCATTCATCAGAATGGTCAGCATGTAAATCGAGCAGCCAGCTGAAAATCCAGGCATTGGTCAGGAGTCTCAGGAGACAGACCTTTTCTAAAGGACATGGCTATAGGGGGTGCAGATGTAGCAGTTGCACCAGGGCCCTGGAGTCTTAGGAGGCCTAAAGCTTCTCTCCACATAGATAGACACCACTTTTATAAATAGTACATGGCAGGTGGGGGCTCCATTACAATTTTGGCACTAAGGCTCAGAATCTTAAAGCTACACCTATGCGTGTGCTAGTTCTGATATAAAAGCCTCTTTAAAAGACAACATTTTAACGCTTCACCTCCCTAAACGATAACAGAAGTTTGGTTGGAAGTGATCTGCATGCTGAGACCCCCATCGATAACAATGAAGAGGAAAAACGTACTCAGCTGAGCCTGCCTCTCCTTGCTAGCTCAAAGAAATGTTAAATGTGCAACGACGTTTACACTTTGGATTCTGGAGAAGGGTCGTTGATCCAGGGATTTATTCCGATTGCCAGATTAAAGTCGGGAAGGAATTTTTTCCCTAAAATGAGGACAAATGGCTTCTACCTCATGGGGGGGGGGGGGGGTTTTGCCTTCCTCTGGATCGACATTATAGCACAATAGGCTGAACTGGATGGACGTCTGTCTTTTTCAGCTTTACGAACTATGTAACTAGCCGTACACATAGAATAAAAGTCAGCTGAAATAGCCAATTATGACCATTTCCCCGCACCATTGTTTTAAATTATACACGAGTGATCATTTGCAGTGGTCGACATCAGACCAAAATGTAGCCTTCCTGAAAATTTTCAGCCGACACTAGACGTGAACGGAATGACTATCTGATTATGGTCAGTCAGTCATGGATTACATTTAAAATATATATATTATTGATCTTCCAATTTAATTTGGCAAGTTCATGGTTGGATCAGATATATAATGGATTAGGCATATAAACCTTCTGTCTATAACCAACTTTAGACATCTGTCACACGAACCTAAATAGAGTTTACCAAATTTGTAAGTAGTCATTCAGCTAAACCCACGGCAATGCGATTTAAAGTACAAATAAGTGGTGAAAAAACAACAAACGTCTGCAAAAGAAAAAAAAACTACCCACCCACACGAATACAGATTTACCAACGGGGGATAAGTAGTGTCTACCTGCCAAACCATTCACTTGCAACTAAGTAAGGTATCAATTTCAGGCTTTGGACTCTAAATTACCCACTATGTCCATTTAAATTCTATTTTAGCTCTTACTCCACACAGTAACTATAAATTTAGTCCGTGATTACAGTTCTGACCAGTCGAGCCATAGATCTCTGAAAGATTAAGACATTATTTTGAGAATGTAGCAATCTACAAGAACAAATCAGGTTCTCCCTACTTCTCGAAACATGTATCTTCAAGCTCAGGCTTACATAATCCACATTCCACACCTCAAGCGAAAAAGAACACTAGAAAAGTCACACACCTTAATCAATTAAACTTATCATGTCACAAGCATGTATGGGCAAAGATATAGAATGAATGAATCTTATATAATATATATATATATATATATATATATATATATATATATATATATATATATATATATATATATATAATATTACACACACATGCATAGGAAGGGGAAAGATCACTTTTTCCTTCGACACCATCACATCTACAAACTTTGATAGGGTATATTAAACCTTTACTGCGTCCGTTTTCCATATTATACAGTAGAAGCATTGCGGCAGGTCAAGTTACAATATAGAATTCAAAAGGCTCCCATAAAAAAATAAAATATTGATATTCTCCCTACTTTAAATTGGAGCAGGTAATCTATGTGCTATTTTTGGTCTCCCAGTCATCTATATGCCTATGTAAAAACTTTCCTATGTTCTTCTTTCTCCTCCCCCATGTTGCAGGGGGCAGGATGACCATAAATCTGCCATTTTTAAGAAATGTAGCGCTATTAGTCTCCTGGTCATATCTAAGAACTTCCCTATGTTCTTCTCTCTCCTTCCCATGTTGCTGATGGCAAAATGGCCATAGTCAGCCACTTTGAAGAAATATAGTGCTGCCTTTGGTCTATATGCATACATAAATACATTCCCACGTCTCCTCCCCCCCGCCCCCCAGGTTGCGGGGGGTATGGTTACCACAGTCAAACAGTTCAATACTATGTAGCACCATCCTTGGTTTTCCAATGCACAAAAGAAATTCGGACAGCACATCCAAACAGTTTCTTTTACCCAGGTAAGGGTTGCACACTTGGGTAAAATAAACCGCTTGAATTTTGGATGTGCTGTCTGAATTTCTTTTTTGCATCGAGTATATGACCTGTGGACTGGGTATACAGACGAGCATTCATCAATATATTTTTTCTCTGTGCTGCTTTTTTGTCTTCTAGTGCTTGGTCTTCTAGTCACCTATCTACATACACGCATAGATAAAAGCTTCCTTATGCTTTACTCTCTCCTCTCCCCTCACTACTAGTGACAGAGTGACCATATGATTGGTAATCTGGAGGAAATGTAGCACTGTTTTTGGTACTTTGGTCCCCTAGATGCAAACAAGCATACAGTAAACCTGTTCCATGATCTCTCTCCTTCCCACATAGTTCAATTTAGTCTATCGCCCCTACAGCAATAACCATACCTCCCAACTTTTAGAGATTGCAAAGAGAGACATCAGGCCATGCCTCTAACCAATCCCAAAAACATGACATCACACCAAGACACCTCTAACCACGCCCCACACAACATTTTCCAACTTTTTAGACAGGCAAAAAGGGAGACTTTTTCAGGATTGCTTTTGTATCCAATGATGAAAATATTTAGTAAATTATGTAATATATAGCAAGGAAGCAATCAGATACTTTTTACAGCAAGTTAGTCAGTTTATTGATACAAATCTGTTTCCTAAATGAAAAAGAATAACATTTATAGAGCTAAGAGGGACAAGGGTTAAAAATAGGGACTGTCCCTCCAAAATAGGGACAGTTGGGAAGTATGGCAATATCCCATGTATTTTTTGTCCAATTGGATTAATAAAAAAGGGACAAGTTGCTGGTAAAACTTACATGGTCGTCGAAACATGCCCTGTGATATAGAAATGCAAACTCTTCCCTTTAGAACTTGTAATTCAATAGAGGTCACATCATGGCTGAAAATAATGCACCCTGAAGCCCAGAGTCAGCAGGAAATACACTGCATCATAAAAGCCGATTGCGATCGAGGAGGAGGAAAATTTACTGCACACAGTCAGCTTCCTGGACAGATCAGTACAATACATTACCCCCTCATTATACAAATAAATGCTGCGTCTTCTGTCTATAATGCACGAGTTTAAAACCTGGTAACTGCAACAAGTCTATTTCCCTGCCCCACAATGCAATCCTGACTTGCTATAACTACTGTAATTACACCATCATTATGACATACATTTTTATAGAGTTTTGCAATTTTTGAGTGAAGGGGAAGTAGATCCCAGCCGGTGATCAGTAAAAGTTACAGTCAAATGAGCAAAAGAAAGCATAAACTATTTCAGTTCTAGGTCATAGAAAGGCCTCGTTCACAAGGTTTTTTCGAAAAATTTTAAAAGGATTTTCCCATGTAAAAGTTCTGAAATAGTTGGGGTCAGTTGCAAATAAATGCCCCCTAAGTGTGGCACGTATTTGTAAAGATTTTTTCCGACGGATTCCCCAACTCCCAAATTGTAGGTGGTGAATCCGTCCCGGAAATGATTGGGCATGTGGAATTGTTTTTTTCCGTCCGGATTTGCCGTGTCAATCCGCGGGGGCATTCCGGAACGGAACTACGCGTCTTTTTGTGAGCGAGCCGTATTTTCTATTGAAATAATGAAAAAATGGTTTGTGCCCTTATTTCTGATGATTTCCCCGAGGTTGACGATCGTCAATCGTCGGCAAATCGCGGCGAAAAAAAGCGGGTGTAAAACGAGGCCAAACATGTCTATCCTACAACACGGACATGATGGGTTTTTTAATATTTATTTTGGATCCAAACAGACCCGTTATGACCGGTTCTTTCCAACCCCGGGGTTGGTTGGGTTTTTCCTTAGGCGAATTGTGTATTTCTGAAGATCACAAGTGACAAAATGAATTATTTGTCCCTTTAAATTATATACAGACCATGATTTAAACAGAGCTGGAAACAAATTTACATATATACAAAAGAACAAACCCCCCATTTTACATCTTTTTACCCCGGGTTAGGGAGAGCTGACAATTCGCTTTCCCCAACAGTTGCCTACCAGGGAGAAAAGCCCCCACCAAATTACTCCAATGTATTAAAGGGGGGACCAAAAAAGGGTTTGGTTCATTTACATAGAGCATGCATAATCTTGTGGTTTATTAGTGGCTACATACAGACCAACTACCCTTTTTTAGATAGATGGAATAGATGCCCACAAAATCTAAGTGATTGTCAGTGACAGACGCCATTTACAGCAAAGGTTAGATTTTTTGAATTGCTTTAAAATTTCAATAATTTAAAACAATTCTTTTCGGGGGGCCAATAACAAAATACATAGCAATAAAACCAGACATAACATTAAAGTACAAACACAGCAACGACAATATTATTAAAGTCTACAATAAAAATTGTAAAAGTTATTCCCCTTTGCGCCCAAATCATCCCCCCTTTATATACAGACCAAGGAAATCACATGTGAATACCTTGATATCAGAGACCGGAGCAGCTGCTTCTCCACCTTCAACAGTAAGGAATGGCAGTGCTATTTAGCTGAAAAAGCACATGGTTTTCTAGGGGGGTGTTTCCCCATGTGGATCATAGATGAACGACTGCCGGAATTTCAAAAAAAAACCATGTGAAGCCAAAAGATCTGTAGGCGACAAGCTGTAATATGGTGAGCTGTCAAATGGGGTGGGGTCCAGGCAAACTACTACCTGTTCTCTCCAATGCTGCTCAATACATATATTGAAGATTACTAAAGGGTTTAGAAAACCTATTGGGTGATTCTGAGCTTATAGAGGTAGCCACCCCAACCCATGCAGGAGCCTTATCTATTAGCCAGAGGCTCCTTCAGATACACATCAGCCTCCAAGTCATTACTGCAGATACACACCAGCCTCCAAGACTGACCAAAGAGGAATGACGTCGCCGCTCAACAATGCCCACTCAGATCTTACGCAGCAGGTGTGTAAAGGTGAACCATTACTTACATACAAAAGGTGTGTCTGTTTACACTTACAATAGTAATAGATGTCCACATGGATGTACTCGAATTTCAGATGAACATGCTTAAGAACTTGAGTTTTCTCCCCTAAGGATCTTATATATTTTTTCGAAAAAAAAAAAAAAGGGTATTCTCCCCACATTTGCTTCAAACATGTAGGAAAAAGGTAACTAAATACTATTACAGAATACACTGCTGTTCTGATTTTGCTTCCTTCCAGAGTTAGAGCAGTTCTGATCTCCTTGTGTACACAAGCTTTCCTAGGTTACTAATCACCTCTCTTCTTTAGCAGCCCAGGTCAGGATAGTGAGGTCACTCCCTGCACTCTTAGGCTAGGTTCACACGGCTTATTGTGGGAACGGATTTCACCCGCAATTACGGCGGCCCCATAGACAACCATTCTCCACGGCGCATATCCCGCCGGGATAATGTGCATGTCACTTTCTCCCTGCTCGCTGTACTTCGCGAGCAGAGAGAACAGACAGAATCCATAGTTCTCTCTGAGAACTGTGGATTAGAGTAATGACTGGGACGGATTTGTGCCATATTTCACGCAGTACGGCGCGGAATACGGGACCAAATCTGTACCAAAATAAGCCGTGTGAACATGGCCTTAGCAGCAGCACAGGAGCTTGTTTAGCTTCTTTACTGACAAGCTTTAACCCTTTAACCCTCTGTAGCCTTGTGCCCTGCTGTTAAAACCCCTCCATCATCAACGCTTCTCTTACTCGGTCACCTAGAAAGAGTTGAGCTGATATGTCAACCACTGCTGTCTAACCACCTACAGCCTGAAGCTGGCTGTGAAGAGCTGGCTCTGAAACAGCATGGGGAGAAAACCCCATTAAGATAAACTAGCACTGTGCTAAGGCTTAGCTGCCTTTCTCAGGGTACCCAGATTGATACCAGCGATTTATGACCAAAATGTGATATGAATGAGGCCTTACATCATAGTGATGACAAGTTGAATGATAACATTATACAGTACTCCGCATGTATTGGAGTTATATACGAGATCTAAGTGGCTAACAGATGGGTAACAATCAATAACATCATCATTCTTTTATAAGTACTCACTGGTGTAGTCACTTTAAATGGCAGCTAATATACTCTGTGAAAACTTTTCGGTATAAGTCACTTCAGGACTGGGGAGTCTGTGCCCATTTTGGTGGTGTCCGAGTCGTTATAAAGTGGACCAACTCCCAAAATATATAAGAAATTGGTGCAGTTAGGTCAATGCTGAGCCAAGAGGAAGAGGAATTTGGTCTTGCCCATTCTCCTGTTCCCTCATCAGATGAGAAGTTTAAATTACATGGAGCAGGCAAAGTGTTGCCGAAGGGAAAAATATTCCACACCCATAGCAAATAAATTTATCATATTTCAGCAAAACTTTTCACTTGTTTGAGAACAAGTAGAAGAGTTCAGCGGTACATCAGAACTGACTGCATAATGCAATTCCTTTATACCCTGAAATTGTTAGAGATGTTGCCCATATGGTCACCACTTTGCCAAGAACCCAAAGTTAGTGTAGTGAGGCCATTCTATAGCCTGGAAATAATGAGATCAGATTGGAGGTCATCTATGAAGAAGGAGGATCTGATGGAGGCGATACTATCTCTCAGAACAAATTCATAGACTCAGCAAATGTTATTCAGTACGTTTTTGTTGAAAAGGTTTTTTTTTTTTTCTAAAGTTGTATCCAATAAGTAACTGACAAGCAAAAGTGTAACATTGTTTTGAACTTTTGACTTTCAGGCTCCATATCTCACCATCCACTACAGCTTTGAATGCGATACTACCATCATTTTATAGACTATCGTCTTGGCTATCTCATACATAACTTTGACCTGCAACTATTTAGCATATACTTCGTTATGCAGATTCTTGTCATGTAACTGCATGGTTAGGGTATGCTCACATGGCGTGTTGCATCCACTTTTAGGTACATGTTTGGATCCATGTTTCAGACCTTAAGTGGACCCAAACATGCATCTAAAATGTGCAGTGTGATTTACATTGCTTTCAATGTAAAGTATGCATCGGTGTTCAGACGAGTGATCACCGATGCATTTTACATGAGTCTTTCGGATCCGTTCAAAGAATTGTCATGTCAATTCTTGATTTGTTTGACGCAGCAGGCGCCCTATTGAAATCTATAGGGTGTGTTTCTGCTGCAGCAAAAACGCATCCGAACACGCACCTACGTGTTGGATACGTTTTGGATACAACTTACACAGCACTTTTTGAATGTGTTTTCCAAATCCAAAAATGGATCCATCAGTTTGCAATTTGTAACTACAAATTACAACCTGTTCTCATATTTCCTAATAGCTCAGTGTGTTATTAGGCTGATTTCCAAGGGAAAGGTGACTGGTTCTAGCAGCCATGAAGATTTCCCAAGAAAAGAGAAGCAGCACCATCCAGCTCATTGGTCTCTTGGCCAAGGAAATTGCCAGACTGCATCATGTGAGACAATGCCAACTGGAAGAATATGAAATGAAGTCCATCCATCCATCCCAAAGCCAAGAGGTGACGTCCAGGCAAAATATCAGAGTCAACAAGTGGGCTCATCACAAGGTCTATCAGTTCTGGCGCAACAAACACTGCAGTGGAGGTGGCTCGTTTGCTTCGCAATAGTGAGATAACAGACGACCATGCAAGCACCATGCAACACACATTACACAGGTCTAGAATGATGGCCCAAAAGAAGTAGAAGAAGCCTCAACTTCAAATCGTGTCATAAGAAGTATTGGCTCAAGTTTGCAAAAAAGTATGAAAAGTGGGATATTGAAAACTGGTGTTTTGAAGCAATGAGATGAAAGTCAATAGACCGGACTCTGATGGGGCAAATGGGTTTGGAAGAATGGGGCTAATGGATCAAGAAATTGAAGAAACTGTCAAGTTCGGTGGAGGAAGCTTGATGATATGGGGAGGTTTCACAGCCAGAGGTATTGGATACTTGACCAGGATCGATGTTGATTTTAATGCTGAGCTATATGAGTGTCCTTCAACATGAGTTACTTCATATACTCGAGTACTATGGGTATGAAAGGGACGACAGTGTTCTAACAGGACAACAACCTGATGCATACATCAAAGGTTGGAGAATAAATGGTTCAATGACAACGAGGTAGAGTTGCTGTATTGGCCTCCACAGTCCCCAGACCTCAACGCAATCGAACACTTTTAGGTAGAGTTGAAGAAAAAGTTGTATTCGTATTCAAATCCAGTCTGGAACAACATCGAGAACATGTAGAAGACACCTGGGATCAGATTTGAATCTGAACCAGAGCCCAGAAGGATTCAGGCAGTGCTGAAAACCAAAAGGTGGATTTACCAAATACTAACAAAAAAAATATTAACATTTTGATTTTTAGGAGCAAAACAGTAACAATGCAGTTAAATGACAGGAATCTGCAGAACGCAAAATCAAATTTATGTATAAGATAGCTAAGATGTGTATAAAATTATGGTATATTTACTATTTTGCCATAGGCAAAATAACTATCAGTTCTCAATCTATAAAACACTAAAACGTAACTTATTATGTATAACACTTAACCTCTATACACACTATTTGAAAGCCTGATTTCTAACCTCTCAATTTATCCCTTTCTAATTATGAAGGAATAGGTCCTTTTCTATCATCAAGTCTGGTGGAGCACCACCTATTAACAGGAAAACCTTATATATATACAGTAATTTACTAACTCCAGTAAGGGATCCCAAGCATCCTACTTGGGCAGTCGTCCCTAATCTAATGAACATAAAACATATAAGGTTTCCATGTGACACCCTCTGCAGTGGGTGGCACTTGTAGACAGAGGTGAGAAATCACAATTTAAAACGTCATGCCTGACCTCCCCAACATGTTTCATCAGCTCAACTGGCTTCATCAGGGGTTAGAGGTCTAGAGAGGTTGGAGACTATTTTAAAATGATGGTACTCTCACACTCAAAGCTGTAGATGGTGAGATATGGAGCCTGAAAGTCAAAAGTCCAAAACATTGTTTGTCAGTATGTTGCTTGATTGTGTCAAAGTGATAAAAAGCCTGATGTTACCATTTTACTACAGTAAAGTTATGACTTAAACATGCGCCATGTATGAGAAAGTGGGAGTCTGAGTCAGACTTAGTGAAATTGAGGAGTCAGAGCTTTGGCTTACTGATGTCACAGCCCTGGTCACTATGCAGATTTTTATAGAGGACCTGTGACATCCATTGACATGGCCATTTTATTTCCACGTGAAACAATCATTTTGGAGCATCTTCTCTTGTAACTCTGTGTTGTTTCTTTGCTATTCCTCCTAGAAATGTATTCCTGAATCTGTCAGATGGGTGTTACCATTTCCAGTTTTCAAAGAAGTGTGTCCCTGCACACTGACTGTCAGAATGGATTTGACAATGTCAGGCCGTTTAGGAATCCTCCCCCTTGTTACCATCACCCATCTGACATATTCTGCAATATATTTCAAGAAGGAGTTATAGAGGAACAGCACAGAATTCTAAGAGACAATTTCTTCACAGGAAACACAGGATTTACTAAAACAGACAAATCAGATGACGTCACTAGTCCTCTTTAAAGGAAAAAAACAAAACATGCCGTAAGTAATTCTCATCAGTAGGCAATGCTGTGTCCACAGCTCCTTATAGAATTGCTGGAGGATGAATGAAAAGTTTAAATCACCTATATGAAAACCACTCAGTGGAGTCACAGCAAATCCATACAAAGCTGACTTACAAATGTGCCGGCAGAGTCATTAGCAAAACGCTGGCAGCAGAATTTACATAACAGCTTTTTTTTTCCAGTCCTTAATACAAGACCATGTAACAAGCAAAGAACATGGTGAAATCACGTCCTATTGCAAGCAGCTAAGGGATTATCAGATAACTGCAAATGAGCATCAGATCATTCAATGTTAAGTGCCAGACATGTAGGCAGTGGAAAATGGTGCGCAACATCCTCTAAGAGTACTCTTCTCATTGTGTGTTCACTTATTCAGATAAGAAGGTACCAATGTAGTAACAAAATTCATAGGAACAGTGGCGTTCAATCATTGTCGAGACTCTTTTCTTATAAATAAAGTCTTTTATACAGCAGATATAGAGCAGTGCGACTACATGGACGACGCTGTACATACAGATGCAGTAGATGTATGTAGCTGCATCTTACTAGTGTTTGTAGAAAGTGCATTTTTCCAGTAATGGGGAGATTTATAAAATAAATCAGAATATATGGAGTATATAGGTTTAAAGAAATCAATCCACTGTAATATGGAATGAATCTGCAGCACTCACCACATACTTTCTTCTGCTTTTTTTGACATATGTACATACACCGGTGGCAGGAGTAGACACCGCAAACAAATGGCCTACGGTCATTTCACGTCTTCTGACGCTTTCTCAAGGCCCCGAAAATGTGAAATTGCTGTAGGCCATTTGTTTGCAGTGTCTACTCCTGCAATTGGTGAATATGCATATATGTCCAATAAAGCTGAAGAAAGTACAAGCAAGGCCTTGAGAAAGCGTCAGAAGATGTGAAACGGCCTTAGGCCATTTGTTTGCTGTGTCTCCTCCTGCCACCGGTGTATGTGCAGATATGTTCAAAAAAGCTGAAGAAACTACGTGGCGAGTACGCAGATTCATCCTATTCATCCTTACATTGGACTGTGCTGGACTGATACTGTTTACTGCTGAGCACCAACACAAAGTGATCGGTTCACTGGCTTGTGTACCGTGTTCCCAGGAGAGTAACGCCAATTGAGTGGTGCCGATTGCCATATCCTTCGTTTTGTGGCTTTAAAGAAAATCAATACACTCACTTGCAAAGCCCCTTGTACACATTAAAAATCTGTTTCATCCCTACCGAAGGCTCAAAAATGACTGAATTTTTCAGTGCCGCAGACCAGTCATATACTGTCAAATGGGGTGAAGACCAGGATAGTGACCACCTCCTTCCTCCAATGCTGCCTATTACATAATGTGGATTTTTGAGTTTATTAAAGGGCTTGTCTGGTTCTGAACACCCACTTGATAATTCTAACCTTATAGAGGGAGACCCCACCCCCCATCTCCTGCAGGACCATTGAATATTAGGCCATGTTCACACGGCTTAAAATGGGCCGTATTTCGGTCCGTAATTACGCGGCGGAGTGCGCAAATTACGGGCTGAAAACAGCCCATTCATTACGGTAATCCACAGTTCTCAGAGAACTATGGATTACGTCTCTTCTCCCTGCTCGGCGAATCCGCCGGGCGGAGAGATAAGCGACATGTGAATTACCAGCGGCGTATACGCGCCGCTGGTAATGCAAGTCAATGGGCCGACGAGGTGCCGGCCCCCCGCTCACTCCCCCGCTCCCGCCACCGTCCACACGGCGTAATTGCGGGGCGTAATTACCTCCCGCAGTTAAGCCGTGTGCACATAGCCTTAGCCCGATTAAATCCATATTTTCACTTGTAGAGCCCATGTGCATGTTGAAAATCTGGTTCATCATCACCAAAGGCTCAAACATTACAGCATTTTCAAGTACTATGGATTAGTTACTAAGGGGGAGGTCATTAAAGTTCACTGAGTTTATTAAAGGGCTTTTCGGTTTCTAAATATCTATTAGACAGTTCTGAGCTAATAGAGGCAGGCCCCCCTTTCTTTGTAGGACCCTTATGTATTAACCTTTGGTGGTTCATCACCACCAAAGGTTAAAAAACTATGGCATTTTTAAGTGCCACAGACCAGTCAAACGGGGCGAGGTCAAGGTGAATGACCACCTCCATCCTCCAATGTGTCCTATTAAATATGAATTTTTAAGCTTATTAAAGGGCTTCTCTGGTTCTGAATACCCATTAGACCATTCTAACCTTATAGAGGTAGCTCTGATCCTATGAAAGACCATTATCTATTAAACCGACTAAATCCATATACTTACTTGTAGAGCCCATGTACATGTTGAAAAACTGGTTCATCACTTCCACCGGACCTCTATCCCCTGATGAAGCCAGTTTAGCTGGTGTAACATGTTGGGGAGGTCAGGCATGACATTTTAAATTGTGATTTCTCACCTCTGACTATAGTGTCACCCTCTGCAGAGGGTCTCCAAGGAAACCTTATATGTTTTATGCCCATCGGATTAGGGATGACTCCCCAAAGTAGGATGTTTGGGACCCCTTACTGGAGTTAGAAAATTACTGTATATATAAGGTTCTCCTGTTTTAATTTGGTGGTGTTCCACCCGACTTGATAATAGAAAAGGAGTTATTCCTTCTTTAAATTTGAAAGGATAAATTGAGAGGTTGAAATCAGGTTTTTAAACAGTGTGTAAAGGGTTAAGTGTTATAAATAATAAAATTTACGTTTTAGTGTTTTTAGATAGGCAAAAAAAAAAACTAAAACAGTTGTATCAAAAAAATAAAAAATAGTGATCAAAAGTCACCTTTTCATACGGAGATTACATTTTTTGGAGACTACATCACTACCAAAGGCTCAGAAATGACAACATTTTCAAGTGCCATGGATCCGTCACTCATCATGCAATCTATAAATTATCCCTATACCAAGCCCTTCACATTCAAGGCTTAGAAAATGAGTGCATCTCCAGATGCCAAGACTTTGTCATTGATTACTAAAATGAAGGTCTGGTGCCTAAACCTCCAGCGATGGCATCTTCTTACCCAACAATGCTGTATGTGCTATTTCCACCTACAGAGTACACCCAGTAAAATAGATCTTAATTTGAAAGCAGCAAGTACGACAGAGGTTCTGATGCCGACTTCTAAAGCTACATTATCATATAAATGTATGCAGTGCACACAACTCCACTGAGGTCAGCTGAATGCGGTGTCTTTCAGGAACAGAGCTTTTTCAGTAAGTGCTGTGGATACATGTGTAGTTACTGATAATCTTCCTGAGCTGCATTATGGAGGAAAGGAAGAGGTCATTAAAAATAGATCAGGAAGCACAAGGCGTTCACCATCTCTTCTGTGAGCCAGACAGACCATACATTGTCCAGCCACCAAAATCTGGAGCATTTCATATCATCCTTTCAGGTCATAGCCCCATCATTTGTCCCAGAAAGCAGTTGAAGGGTTTGCTATATGTTTTAGTTATAAAAAAAAGGTCACACGGACGATACGTCACACAAAGCCGTAGTGTTCACATATGGCCGCAGGGGCTCAGAGAGGACACTCAGTGCTCAGCTATCCAACTTCCTGAGCAAAGTCATTCATGGATAAATGGTACCCACAAAAAAAGAAAATAATCCAGAAACATTGGGGTCCATTATCAGAAATACCTGGATCCAGTATGGGGAAATGTTCAGGGCCTCTAAACTTCCTATTATGCCACTCAAATTCTTTATACTCTTCTGCACATGATGGGCATTTCAGGGAGACTTCTGCAAAGACAGTGACCAGTTGATTTAGAAATGGGCAACAAAATGTAGCCTATATCATACATTTATAGGGTTCACAAGAGACAGGGGAACAACATATTAAATATGCACTTACACTGCTGGATAGTGGTAGCTCACAGGTGACCATGGGCCCCTTTTTCTATAAGCCCTTGAAAGTAGAACCAGCCAGACCGGGGCCGGACATGGGGGCGCAGCCCTGAAGGGAGGCACCACATGAGCCGGCGCGCCGGCTGCAGCGTGGGGCAGGGGAGGGGTGACGTGTGTTGTGTGGCATATACAAACCGCGCCCCGTGGGAGCAGTAACACGGCTGGCAGAGATTAAGTCCCGCCCTCCATCCCATTGGGGGATGGTTAGTGGTGGACTGGAAATAGAGGTTTGGTGGTCTGAGGAAGGAGACATTTTGTCTTTTAGGCGTCACAGTCACGGGAGCTGGATGGCGGAGTCAGGTTCGGCTTGACTCCCAATTGGGATGGACCGGTCTAGTGATGGTGGGGGCTCCACAGGGCAGGGTCCTTGGGAGCTGGTGAAGAGTGGTTAGCCACCTGAGGTGGCTTTTGGTGCCCTTGAGCCAGGGTGACGGCTGAGAGTAATATACAGAGAAAAAGGAGTATCAAGTTTTCGTCAGACCTTGTTGTGTTATTGTCGTGGCTCCAAGGACCTCAGCCCCAAAATTGTTCTATTCATGGTTGTTGGTGGGATTGAATGGGTATATGGATTATACTCATTTGTACATGATTATTTATGTTACATACGTTTGTTAATAAAATGGCTGCTGTGGCCAATTCATCCAATCCATGTTTCAGTGTGGTTATTGGGTTGGGAAAATGGGGTTGGTCATTGGCTCGGGGTCAGCGGAAAAGTAGGCGTTGCCCATGGTCATGTACTTCTGCAATGGTCGCCCTGGTCCTACTAAAAGAACATTAACTCTGTGCCAAGCTTCAAAACACTAAGTTGTGTGACACCTAAAACATTGTTTTGTGCAAACAGGATGACTACAACACAACAAAGAACATCACATATAGCCCATGTTTAATTAGAAGCTTTGGATTTACCATAAAAGTCTTCTTCTCTAAATTACATGGAGTGATACAAAGATTAAAGCAAAAAAAAAGTATACAGCAGTATAATAGTATATAGTACAAATCAAGTATACCATCTCATTAATGTGCCATGGATGCCCAGAGTATTATCAATTAAATCCCTTTCATGTGTCCTCTAGCCTGAAGCTCTCCAGCCATTATCCTGAAGACACCATTCTCTACACCCGCTCACTTAAAAACAGCATCCTTCATTAAGATATAAGGCCTATCAATGTACATCATACAGTTGTGCTACGCTGTCAGAAGCTCTTTAACAATTAGGACACAATTTATCACTTTACTGCCGCTAGGTGACCCAAAAGTTCTTTAATGTGAGAAGAAAGCCTTTAAGTGAAAAACAGCCACCTTGGATCTTTGCAAATCTCTCTCCATTGCAATCTGCAGCAAAATTAACGTGTTCTACCCAAAATTTGCTGCACGTTGACAGTAGGCTTCACAGTGCTAAATGCCACAGTATTCCCAAAATTATCCTGTGGGAAAAATCTGCATCATTTCCAACATGAGATATCATATCTTAAAAGGGTTGTCTTACTATGGTGTTTCACTGAACCAAAAGCAGTCTCTTTCTGGTCTGGCTGTGGCTGTTTCTATAGCATATCAGCTCGGCATTCACAGGTCTTCTAATAACACTGACCTGAGAGCACGAGGTGTTCTCTAGAAGCTAAGAGCAAAGTAGGGTCATGTCCCCTTTGCTGTTATTGGCTGCCTGATATTTAGTTAAATCCCCTGGATAAGACCTGCACCCTGAGCTATGATTGGCTATCCTGTGCCCGCCTTAGCTGTGTGAAATCGAAAGCGAAACTGGGACAGGATGTAAAGGATCTGGACAATGCTAGAATCACTTCCCCTGCCCATATAATACACTCTGCTACCCCCCCCCATATAATATACTCTTCCAGACACAATGACACGATGTCACTTTATGTAATATTAGGGTGCTGTATGTATAACTGCTTATATCAATGCAGGTGTTCTGCTTACAAGGAGCTTTTGGAGAGAGGTGACAGCTCTCCAGGCATGAGAACCAGTGCAGGAGGTCTGCAGAGTTGTGAAATCCTCTCCCTTCCACTGCTCACATACAATGATGCTGTCACCAGTCTTCAGTGAGGGAAGACATACCTACTGGGAGGAGAGACCCGCCCTTGGATTTGAAGCTGTAAGAGACAAAAATAGCTCAAGTCTGCAAAATCCATTGACGAGAAAACCCCTTTAAGTTATAGGAGTTTTATCGTTTGAGCTGCTCGTGCTGTTCAGCTAATTCTCTTAGATGTAGTTTGAAATCCAGGGGCGTGTCTCTCCTGTCAGCAGGCGTGTCTCTCCTCCCAGGAGGCGTGTCTCCCCTCACTGAAGAACTGTGACATCATTATTTTGTTTGAAGCAGGGGATGCAGAAGGTTGTCTGGATAGAACAGCTCTGTAGCCTCCTGCATGCTTATGTCTGCAGCCTTCAGGCTCCACAAGCTCCAGCAAGCACCGTTTAGATCTCTTAGTTTACACACAAATGACACTGAAAGCCAGCAGCTTTTACTTCTGTTCTAGTGGTGTTCACCCAAATTGTACTGACAACAGGCAGAGATCTTTACTCAACTACAAGGACAAATGTCAGCTTCAAGTAAAGATCTCTGCCTGCTGTCAGTACATGCGAGTGAAAACAATGGGGAGAGAAGCAATCAGTTTTGAGAGAAGACCCTGCTCAACCTGTAAGTAACTTGGGCTGGTAGTGCAGCGGTAGAGCTTTGCTATTACAATGAAGGGGTTTGGAGTTCTAGTCCCTCACAGAGTTTTCCCCCACCCCCCTAAATTCTACACATATGTAGAGAGACTAAAATATATATGTCAATCTCTATAATGATATATATACACATACATAGCTCTCCTATATCATGTCTCATCCCCCCGAGTATATGCATTCTATCACATATGTTGGAAGTGCTTGGTGTGACTACTGCGAGGATAGGATACTATATAGGGGAGCTTTGTGTGTGTATATAAATAAAATTATAGATGTTCACACATATATTTTCATATCTTTACATATGTGTACAATTTATAAAAGAAAAAAAATGCTGATGGGGCTGGAACTTCTAACCTCTCTCTTGCAGAGTGGATCAGCTCAGCACTACACAAAACAGTTAGTACAACCATGGTGTTGAATCCTTATGTTATACACTACAGATGATGATATCATAATGAGGTGGGGCTTGCATTAGATCTGAGTAACAGAACGCCTTCTTTTCAAAGTAGCAGCTTAAGGACTGGACCTGTGAGGAGGTGAATCAACCTCTTGGCAAAAGCCCTTTAAACAGCCAGTAATTGCTCAGATTATTGACCCTAGAGCTGGAAGATATATATACAGCCAGCAGACCTTGGTTTCACTATCGATTTTAGCAGCTCAGAGGGGAGTAAACACAGAGTGTACAGGCAGCCAATCACAGCGCAGGGGGCATGGCCGGGGCGTACACCAACAGGCTGAATGAAATGTAAGCCAGCCAATCACCGTGCAGGGGGCGTGTCTAGGGGGGGAAACATCCAGGGGGCGTGTCCGACCAGCAACAGCAGAAATAGAACACAGATTTACAGAAAAGCTCATATCTGCTAAACCAAGTGACTGAGGTAATGCAAACCAATTACAAAAGTGCTTATTTTTACTGTCCCCATAATCTGAGACATGATCTTTGTAACGATAAAACCCCTTTAAGTTAACTTCATTAGCAGTTGTACAAACAATAATAAAAACAATTAAAAATAGCAATACTCTGCGAGAAAGACATGTTCCAAAGCCACCAATCATACATTTTACCCCACATATATGGCAAAAATATCCCAGGAGCGTAAATCACAGTAAGCAATGTTGAAAAAACATTTATATGGCAATACGCAACCTGAAAAAGCTGTTAGTCACAATAGCATGAAAAGAGGTGAAGAAACACGTGCCCCATTGCACATTTTGCCTCAACTTCGTCCAGGGGTTCTAAGATTAGAGGACACAAAAAGTCTTGATATAACCACTAAATTAAACATTGCTACATCTGTATATCTCCTAAATCCAGAGAGTCATGAAGAAATTGACAGTGCCCAATATATACCACGTTTTCGTCAGTTCTCCTGCAAACAAGAGAAGAAGTCAGCCATCCCATGAGTTTTTATTTCATCCATACAAAGCATTAAGAAAAAGTGGGTATTTTTAATATAATCTGCCTAATAATTTAAGTCAGAACTTTATGCAGGCTCTAGCAGCTGTGCTTGAGACATTTCTACGCGACATGTATAGCCTTTGGCTGTCTGGGCTCTCAGGGTTGCTTTACATGCACTTTGCATTGGAGACCGGGTGCGGCAATTCACCTATGTGCTTCCAAAAGTGCAGGTCTCTTATACAAGAGACGTCATAAAGAGCGCCATGGACCAATGGAGGACTCTCCTCACAAAGGCATGTGCAAAACAAACACTAGCTGAAAAGCCATGATAACAATGACCCTCAACAGTGCACGAAAAACCTTGGCAGGCGTCCCTGCTGCCCTCCAACCCGTGTAATGATCAGGGAAACCAGTTCATTCTAGAAAAGCAGCATATGATTCCGTTCAAGCCAAATCTATGCTGCCGTCATCAGGTCCTAATATCACAGGCTAGATGGAGATTATTGTTCTGTACTTTAAAGGGGTTGTCTCATTACAAGGATTGCTTTTTATGCTGCAAAGACAAGTCACTTTGCAATATATGTTCATTAACAGTGTCCTACCTATTCCTAGATATCCCCTCTTGTATGGGCTGCATCAGCTACTCAGGTCGCTATAGCGACAGACCTAGCTTCTACAGCAGCCTAGTTGAAGCCAGTAAAATCAAAATGAAACCAAGAAAAGACTGAGGTAAGATGAATCAATGTAGTGAGGCAACCCCTTTAAGGCAGTGGCCAAGTTATGTTCTTAGACATTCTATATTGATCATAAACACGACTCTGGGGCCTCTTGCAGGAGTCCCACTTGCTGGAGGTCCAGAAAAATCAGCTACAACTCGAAGAGTTGCACACCAGAACATTTAGCAATACAAAGCATCAGGTTCAGAACACTATCAAGCACATGTTCTGAAGAGGCCAAGTATGTGATGATTTAATTAAAAGGTGTTCATTAGTCTTGAAGTTATAACTGCTGATTATGGCCCACCGGCGAGTAGCACAGCCTATGTTTTAGTCCGCATTGACTGCAGATAGAAGGGTGTAACTTGGCGATAGTATTTGGTCAACCCTTGGAAAGTTAGTAATTGATCAACACTAATTAAGCAGCTCTTGCTGTCACAAAGTGAAAGAAACACAGGACAAAATTAGAAAGCTGGGACCACTATTAATTCCTTGAAGAAAATGATCGTGGACTTTAGACAAAATTTTACTGCTGGGACTGGTTACTATATGATTGTAATGGGTTTTTAAACTTTTTTAAAAGAGAAAAATAATCTAAGGGAGTGTGGTCCAAACACATTAAAAAAAAATAATAAAAATTTAATAAATAAAAAAAATTTTATTAAAGGAGCCCAGAAATCAAAGAACCATGGAAGGATAGACCCAAATTACTAGTGAAAACCAACTACAAGTGGCATTAACCAGCAGGATCTATGGCAGCTACAGAGAAGCTAGTATAGTAACTAATATTTTAAAAAGCAAACGCAGGACATTTAAAAGGTCAGTCACGAATTGACCAGGAATGCCCCATATGCACCCACTTTGGGAAGGGACATAAACTTTGGCCATTTTGTAGCTTAGGTTGCAGTATGGTCTAGGCAACATCAGGGTGTTTTGGCAAGTTTTCTGAAGACAACAGGTATGCAATAAAGGCAAATTCTGCAGTTTATCATCATACACATGAAGATCTGTGTGTGCTATTCAAGACTAGTAGAATTCATTGCAAGCGAGACAAGAACCCCTCCGAGAAGCTGCTCAATATGCCCCGCTTTAACCCGCTGCCCTGCCACGTGAAATATTGTTACGTCAGCGGTGAAGTTGTTCATTGGATTCCTAGCACAATGTGGTACATCTTACTCTGCATTCATATAAAACAAAAACACAGACCACACCAACCACATGGTCTCTGAGCCATTACAATGATTCCCACAAGCCTTCACATTTTGTTCAAGTACACTGTAAAACAAAAACCCCAAACTGACTCATACACTCAGAATATATGGATCCTCCATATATACTACATCACTGGAGCATGCCACAGTTCATTTTTCTGTCAGTCATAATCATAAAACACAGAAAAATCTACAGATCCTAAGAGCACGTTCTCTATTTCCACACTTCTGTCATTACACGGATGTACGTGGGAGAGAATAAAAGACACATTCAATTAAAGGACAAGTGGATCCACTTTATTGTGTAATCAAGCCTGTCTGACTATAAAGGCAGCAACCACACCTAGTCTGGAGGTAGTCAGATTTAAAACAAAAAAACATACTTAAGGCATGTTCACACGGTTTAAAATGGGCCATATTTCGGTCCGTAAGTACGCACCGAAGTGCGCCAATTACGGGCCGAAAATGGCCATTCATTACGGTAATTCACAGTTCTATACAGAACTATGGATTACGTCTCCTCTCCCGGCGAAGCCGGGCCCGGGCGGGGAGATAATTGCATGTCACTTTCTTAGTGGCGTATACGCGCCGCTAGCGTGATTGTCCCTATAATGGCCGGGCGAAGTGCCGGCCCCCCGCTCACTCCCCGCCCCCGTCCACACGGCGTAATTGCGGGGCGTAATTACGTCCCGCAATTAAGCCGTGTGAACATAGCCGTACAAGAAACAGTTTCATTTTCTTGGATGATTTTAAGCAAATAGTTCAGGTGATGGAAAGGAAGTTCAACATTTTAGGCTCAAAACTTAAGACAATGGCCTCGACAACAAGAGAATTGGGCCATAAATACCCACGCAACCTTATTTGAGGATTAAATGATGAACATTGCTATCCATCCGAGAATGTGAGAGCCACCGTGTTGGCAAGATCATGGTCTACTAGCAAAGAAACCCATTTGGAAGTGATGGCAGGTAAACAGAAGGTAGAAGAGAAGCAACGATGGATCCGGAACTGGAGGAAGTGGAATAAGTTATGTTGTTTTAGAGCATTAGAATATTTTTATATGACATGGACAACCCTTTCAAATATTCTTTCAGACATCAGGGAGTCAAGGACTTTTGTAACCTGTCCCGAAATACTGTTGACCTTTGGAGGAAGCACAGCTCTGGATGCAAGGAGGTCATCTCCAGTAAGGTGTTAACCTCTACAACACTGTCTGAAAACTGTACATGAGCTATGCCAATAGCCTATGGTAGTATCATGGGCATCCATAAGTAAACCCTTAAATAAAATGTAGTGTGACCATTCGCATTTAGAAGTCACCTAGTTAGAAAATAGAGTACACTGGTATGTAATTTATTCTCAGTATAAGTACAGCAGTTTTCTGAAGGTCTCAGAGGAGATATGTTAAGGAACATTAGTAAACAAATAGCATCATGAACAACAAGGAAAATAACCCAGAAAGCTCAGGGATAAAAAAAAAAATAAAAAATAGATGGCAAAATGTCTTGCAGGGTCAGGTTTTATAAAAATAGCCCGAGTTCAAAACATCTCACGAAGCACTGTTCAATCCATCTGTAAACACAGACGACTATTTAGGCATAACCCATCTCCAATTACCCTCTCCTACCACCTCTTTTTTGTACCCATTTCCCTTAGTTTGTTGTTATGTTTCACTTCTGTATGTATTTAGTTATAACCTTAGTGTTTTAATAATTAAAGATCCAGCTATGTTTAATTAAAGGTTTTATTATTAAGTCCCAGCAGATTCTACAGAGTCCAGATAATAAATAGCGCCAACATATTCCACAGCAGTTCACATTTCAGGAGGTGTAAGTAGAGGCAAAACCAAACATTTCACAGTAAAAAGCTACTATATATACTTGAGTATAAGCCAACCCAAATGTAAGCAGAGGCACCCAATTTTGCCACAAAAAAAAGAAAACTTATTGACTCGAGTATAAGCCTATGGGTGAAAAATGCAGCGGCTACTGATAAATTTCAAAAATAAAAATGGTTACCAATAAAATTACATAAGCAGGTATAGACAGTTTAATGTCCCCCAAAGGCAGGTATAGGAAGGTATATATGTCCCCTATAGGCAGGTATAGAAAGGTATATGTCACCCATAGGCAAGTATAAGCAGGGTTTTAAAAATAAACAAATACATACATACATACAAGTACTCACCCTTCTACCCCATTGCTCCGTCTTCTTCCCGGCACAGGCAGTGTGATGTCATCAGGTCCCGCAGGCAAAGTGATGACCTAGCACGCTGCCTTGGCCACATACTCCGGAAGGTCGCAAGTCTGTTTGCGGCTTTCCGAAGTCCTATTGAGGAGCAGAGTTGTCGCATGCAGCTGAAGAGATCCCTGCCAGCACTCGTGCCATGGCAGCACCGAGACGCTGATTCGAGTATAAGGCCTCATTCACCCGGCTTATTTTGCCGCGGATTGGCGCCGTACTGCGCGCCGAATTTGCGCTGCAGTACGGCGCCAATCCGTCGGAGTCATTACGGTAATCCACTGCTCTCAGAGAACAGTGGATTCCGTCGCTACTCCACGCTCGGCGAATCCGCCGCGGGGGGAGAAAGTGACATGCACATTTACGGCGCGTACGCGCCATAAACAATGCATTGTCTATGGAACCGGGGAGCGGCGCTCCGGTCCCGCCCCCGTCCCTTATTCACGGCGGATTTGTGAGCCGGATTGCGCTCACAAATCTGTCGGGAATAAACCGTGTGAACACGGCCTAAGACGAGGAAGGCTTTTTCAGCACATTTTTTGTGCTGAAAAACTTGGCTTATACTAGAGTATATACGGTACTTACAAATCAGACATAAAAGGTGTTAAGGCCCTGATTGCAAGAGCTTACAATCTATTGGGGTGCATCGGTGAGACAAACGATGAGAAGTGCTTGGTTTATACAATGGTTCAGTAATGTTTAATAAATATGGGGTGGCGTATATAAAAAGTGGATAAACCTGCCACCCAGATTGTACGCCTATATACAGATAAGAGCCTGTGAGTGCACAAGTGCAACTCCCTCAAACATGGTGCTTGTTTAAGTGATAACTTTACTGTAGTGAAATGGTAACATCAGGCTTTTCAGCACCCTTATGATACAATAATCAAGCTAATTAGGTAGAACATAAAATATATTTATTGGAAACAACTTTAGAACATAAAAAAAACTTTAATACATTGTAAATATGGATAACGCTGCAGTAAGTCGGGAAAAACAGCTTTCAACAAAAAACGTACTGAACAACATTTGTTGAGTGAACCTATTATTTTTTTCCGAGAAATAGTAACGCCTCCATCAGATCCTCCTTCATAGATGACCTCAAAACTGATCTCATTGTTTCCAGGCTAAAGGACAGCCTCTCTACACTAACTTGGGTTGGTGGCAAAGCAGTGACCACATAGGCAACATCTGACAATTTTAGGGTATAAAGGAATTGCCTCAGGCACAGTCACATGTGATGAACGGTTGAACTCTTCTACTTCTTCGACAGCAAGTAAAAAAATTTGCTGTAATATGGTCAATCTGTTTGCTATGGGAGGGGAATATTCTCCCCTGCAGCAGCAATTTGCCTGCTCCCTGTCATCCAAATACTTTTCAAAATTAAACTCCTCTTCTGGTGAGGCTGAAGATATGCTAGTGGCAGCATTGACAGGACCCAAATCATCTTGCTCTTGGCACTGCATTGGACTGTACCAATTTATTATATATTTTTGGAGTCTCAGTCAGTCCATTTTATAATGACTTATACTTCACAGCCCTGAGCCCCATCACGGGAAATAATGTATTACACAAATAATGTATTACATAGACAATCCATTGTCTATGTAATAGAGGATAAGACAGGGCATCCAAAGCAAGAGACGCTCTTTAGAATTTATTTCCACTTCCCCAAAAGATGGAGAATCCTAAGTGGAAGATCCCTCAATATGAACTTAAAATTTTAAAAAGAGGGTGTATGCAAATGGGTTTTCTAAATAGGAGAGCCCCTTTAATAGTGCCACATATCAGAAAACTCATATACAGTGCTAGAGAACAGAAAGCTGCCAACTTGTTATTCCCTACAAGAAAGTTCAATGTTGCTGCACCAACTAGACCCCCTCAACCTATAGTAGCTGCTGCTGATATAGTTAAGGCCAATACCTACTGGTTTTATATGAATAAGAGCATGTCTAAAATGTTGATCATACATAGTAGATACTATGTTTAGCGACAAGTGACCTCCCCATTCATGCTCTGCCACGGGTCAACATTTCAATGAGGAGAGGGTTATAACCTGCTGCTAGACTCTGCTAGCAGCTAATAGCCCAGAAGGACAAAGGATTGGCAAGGAGTTCAAATACTTCATTTACCTTTGTTACACTGTCCTCTTACAATCTAGGTTGTTAGTAGAATCTAATAATGTCTGGCACTGACCTAAAAAGAGTATGGCCAGCACTAGTCATTGTGGCCACACAATATAGGTTTCACTTATAAGGGTATGTTCACACGACATATTTGCGCTGCAACGTGCCCAAAGTACACTCTGTAAATATGATAAAATCATAGCACTAATTGATTGCCATGATAAGCCGGTGTATTCTGGTAAAGGGTAGTGACATGTCACTTCTTTCGGGCGCTTAGGTGCTATGGAAAATTAAAGTAGTAGGAAGCCGGGCCACAGCGCTTTTGAAAGTAAGCACTGGTCAGCACGTACTTTCAACAGCAGGCGTAGTGTGGCGTGCACAGGTATACGCTGTACGAACTTACCCTAACTATTCTAGTATACCAAGACAAGTACATGATCTCGTATTGTAACCTGGTCTCCACAAACCACTGCAGCAATTCAGACATAGGAGCCCCAAACAATCCAAAAATAGACTAAACAATAAGCTTGAACAAGGCCATAGCTGAATGTTACTGTATATTACCAGCAGACTGAAATGGAAGGGCCAGGAATACATCTCCTTATTTCTAAGACAGTACAATGTAACATTTACAGCAGCTATTTTGATGCATTGTATTCAGGGAGAGGCACCTTAATTCCACCCTAGACTAAGCTTTTACAGTAGTTCCTATTTTTGGAAAAGCTGTATTTCTAAAAGTAGTAATGTAACATCTTAAGATTGAAGGCTAAAGTTAGACATTTCACTCAGGTATAAGAGTGGTCTGTATTTATACATTATCCGGATGGCCATACAGTTTCTGCCCGTCACCTTATATTTAACTTCCCACACCCGTTCCTCCTCCAGTTTTCTGCGTAGGCATTTGTTACCAATTATAGTATGGTCCAAATAATTGACTTTTATTGACCAATCTGTTCAGTCCATTATTGTGTGTTTTCACCATTAGTGAATTAGACTGGAAAAAAAGTACAAAAAAAAAAAGTTATCTAAAAGGACACGAGAAGTACATATCTAATACAACTACTCCAGCAATAGAGAAACAATTGCTTCGGCACCACTCTGATTCTGAGCTAACTATTTCAGATGCTATAGCGTCATACGGTATATGCCATCATATTACATCCATAGGAGGCGTGGTGCTCAGTGAATAAAGAAAACAGTCACTTTATAGAATCCTAAAGGGGAGAGAGATATCACGGCACTTCACCAAGGAATATAATAAAAAACCTTACTTTATTTGGCAACTTGTTTCCAAAGGTTAAGGCAAACGGGATACATGCGAAACAGCTGTTGCCGGTCTATCAGTCTTTTGGCGTGGTCTCGTGTATCCCGTTTGCCTTAACCTATGGAAACAAGTTGCGAAAAAAGTTAGGTTTTTTTATTACTTTCCCTTGGTGAATCCCGTGATATCTCTCTCCACTTAAGGATTACATATCTAATACGGATGGACGATCAAGGCAGCTTGTTTCAGATTTAGTTTTGACATTTGTGTTGGTAGGACATAGGCTCTGATTCTCCTTCGCTAAGGGCTCATGGATACTACTACTCTGTTTTCTAAGGAGCCGTCGCGAGGCAGCCGCAGAGGAGCCGTCACAAGCAGGGCTGTGAAGTAGGAGCCCATTTTGGGGGAGTCGGAGCAACTGATTCCCAAAATATATAATAGATTAGTACAGTTAGTCAATGCAGTGCCAAGAGCAAGAGGAATTGGGTCTTGCCAGTGCTACTGCTCCCATATCTCCAGCCTAATCACATGAGATTAATTTAAGTATTTGTACGACATGGAACAGAAAGTGTTACCGCAGGGAAAAAGATTCCGCTCCATAGCAAACAGATTGAAAGCAAGTAAAACATTTTGACGAAATCTGTTCAAAGAAGTAGATCAACCGTTCTTCAAAACTTCTGTGCATGAAGCAATTCCTTTACTCCCCGAGATTGCTAAAGATGTTGCCCATGTGGTCACCTCTTTGCCACAAACCCAAGTGTAGAAAGGCCGTTCTCTAGCCTGGAAATAATGAGATCAGATGTGAGGTCATCTATGAAGGAGGATCTGATGGAGGAAATACTACAGTATTTCTCAGAACAAAATTCATATACTCAACAAATGTTATTCAGTACCTTTTTGCTGAAAACTTGTTTTTCCCCACTTACTGCAGTGTATCCAATAAATATATTTTACACTGACAAGCAAAAGAGGAACAATGTTTTGAACTTGTGACTTTCAGGTTCCATATCTAACAATCCCCTAACTTTGAACGTGAGACTACCATAATTTTATAGACAACTTCTTATCCACCTCATACATAATTTTAAACCACAACTATTTAGCATCTGCTTAGTTCTGCAGATTCTTGTCCTGTAACTGCATTGTTACTGTTTTGCTCCTGGCGGTGGGACAATCTTTTTCTTCTTGTTACTACAAATTACAACCTGTTCTCACTGTCCCTAATAGCTCATTGTGTTACTAGGGTTATTTCCAAGAAAAAGGTCACTGGTTCAAGCAGCCATGAAGATTTCCCAAGAAAAGAGAAACGGCATCATCCAACTTCTCAGTAGCGGTCTCTGGGCCAAGAAAATTGCTAAACTGCATCATGTGAGGCCATGACAGCTGGAAGAATATGAAATGAAGTCCATCCATTCAAAAGCCAAGAGGTGGAAATCCAGGCAAAATATACTAGAAAAGCTGAAGAAGCCTCTACTTCAATCTCATCATAAGAAGCATTGGCTCGAGTTTGCAAAAAAGTAAGAAAAATAGAAGATTGGAAACATGTGATTTGGAGCGATGAGATGAAAGTCAATAACCGGACTCTGATTGGGGCAAATGAGTTTGGAAGAATGGGGCTAATGGATCGGGAAATTGAAGAAACTGTCAGGTTCGGTGGAGGAAGCCTGATGATATGGGGATGTTTCACAGCCAAAGATGTTGGATACTTTATCAGGATGGATGGTGACCTCAATGCCGAGCTATATGCGAGTGTCCTACAAGATGAGTTACTTCATACACTCGAGTATTATGGATATGAAAAGAATGACAGTGTTCCAGCAGGACAACAACCTACAGCATATGTCAAGGTTGGAGAAGGAAGGGTTCAATGACAATGAAGTAGAGTTGCTGTATTGGCCTCCACAGTCCCTAGACCTCAAACCAATCCAACTCTTGTCGGTAGAGTTGAAGAAAAAGCTGTATTTGTACCCAAGCTCTGGAATAGATGGCGATGTGACAGGTGAGTATGGATTAATTTTCTATTTTAGCACAGAGGTGGTTGATCGGCAGGTTTAAAAAGTAAACAAGGAGTCATAAAAGTGATATGGTCCCCACAAAACCCTAGTCTCATCAGCCAGTCTGTCTAGGATTACATAAAGAGATAGAAGAATCTGTGCAGCCTACATCCACAGAAGATCTGTGCTTTGTTCTCCAGGAGGCTTGGAACAACCACCATGCTGCGTTCCTTCATAAACGGAGTACAAGTGTACCTAGAAGAACTGATGCAGTTTTGAAGATCAAGTCCAGTATGCACCAACATTGGGACCGTGTAGAAGAGACATGGTATCAGATTTTGGTCCAGATTCATGTGTCTGATCCAGGGCCCTGAAGAATTCAGGCAGTGCTGAAAGCCAAAAGGTGAATTTACCAAATACTAACAAAATAATAAAAATTAACATTTTGATTTTTAGGAGCAAAACAGTAACAATGCAGCTGCAGGACAAGAATCCTCAGAATTATCAGATGCTAAATGCTTGCAAGTCAAACAAGATAGGTAAGATGATTGTCTATAAAATGATGGTAGTCTCACGTCCACAGCTGTAGTGGATGGTGAGATAAGGAGCCTGAAAATCTAAAGTTCAAAACATTGTTACCATTTTGCTTGTCAGTGTATGTTCTAGCTAAATAGGTTGATTATTGTATCATAAAGGTGATAAAAAGCCTAATGTTACCATTTTACTACAGTAAAGTTATCACTTAAACATGAGCCATTTATGAGGGAGTAGGAGTCGGCGTTCGGGATATTGAGGAATCGGAGCTGTGGCTTACTGACTCCACAGCCCTGGTAACAAAGCTGCCATAGGTGCAGAGGAGGATGAAATGCATCTTTCATAAAAAAAAAAAAAAATCAAGTACATACTGTTCACTCAAGAACAGGCATCCAATGCCACTGTATACACCTACAGGGAAGCAGCTGTATATTGTAAATCAGACAGTGACAGGAAGCCCTGTACTTGCCAGAAGTTATATGTTCCACAAATATTTGATCCTGGGGAGCCACTTGCCTCCAGTTGTTGGGATAATCGCAGCTGCCCGGAGGAAACAGAAACCTGCAAGAACTGGCTTCCTCACATTCACAATGCATGGCTCTGCAAGCTTCATATTATGAAAGGGACTACACTGGCACGTCCTTTAATTAAAGAGGTCACAATCCAAAGAAATGGTTCCCACATACATCTTTGTCCCTTTTATCATGATCTATAGCTCCTTGAGTTACTGAGAAAAACATTCCTTATATAAAGTACTGTACAAAGGTGTTCGACAGGTGTGGGAAAAAATGCTACAAAGTAGGAATTCTTTCAAATATAAGATGCAGAAAAAACGCCAACACAGATCTTCTTACAAAAGCATGAAGACTTTACTCAAGTAAATTGATGACAGCACAGTGCAAGTACAAAAGCGGCAGCACTCAAATATAGTGAACACGCAAGGTGCGGTTGGAAATAACCTAAGCCAATGCGTTTCGAACAATATCTTACTCATGGAATAAAGTCTTCAAACCTTTATAGGAAGATCAGTGCTGGCGATTTTCTGCATTATAAGTGACTGCAACTGTGAATTGCCCGGCACGAGGTTGGTGAGCTGTTAACCCGATTCTGCTCATTTACATTTTAAACAGTGTTAATAGTTTATTTATATCAATTAAAAAAATGCAAAATGAATGAACAGAAATCAAATCAATATTTTGTTGGACCACCATTGACCTTCAAAACTGCATCAGTTCTTCTAGGTACACTTGTACTCAGTTTATGAAGGAACTCAGCAGGGCGGTTGTTCCAAACCTCCTGGAGAACAAAGCACAGATCTTCTGTGGATGTAGGCTTGTCAGATCCTTCTATCTCTTCATGTAATCATAGACAGACTAGATGGAGACCAGGGTTTTGTGGGGACCATATCTCTTTCATGACTCCTTGTTTACCCTAAAGATAGTTCTTAAAGGGAGCTTCCAAGACTTTTTAAACCTGCCGACCAACTCCTTCTGTGCTAAAATAGAAAATTAATCCATACTCACCTGTCCCATCACCATTGTTCCAGAGCTCCAGTGTTCCCCCATGGTTCCTCACAGATTACATCCCATACATGGATGAAAATGATGCTGCAGACCAATCACTGATCTCTGGTTACATGCAGGCTAGAGACTGGTTGCAGAATCCTATGATCCATGAACGTGAGGTCATCAGCAAGAGACCAAAGGAGGGAGAAGGAACACTGGAGCTCTGACAGTGCGGGAACAGTGTTAATGGGAGCATGGGTTACTTTTGTAATTTAGTGGGAGGTGGTAGGGAGATTTTCAAAAGTCTTTAAAAACCTCTTGATTGACATTAGGGGTATGTTTGGGTCATTGTCCTGCTGTAGAATAAATTTGGAGACAGATGACTACCTTATGGTAGACATCTGAGTCAAAGCATGTTTTCCACACCTGCCTAAAACTTTTGCACACTACTAAATAAAACAAGAAGTAGTAGGTGCTTGTTGATATAAGAGCACCCCCAGCAAATAAACCAAATCCTAAAATCATTTTCTACACCCCTTAAAGAAGCTGCTTCGGTGAGACAACCCTGTGTCCTGTTTTGGCATATGGACAAAACAGATTGGGTAGGGATCAAAGTGCCACAGCAGAGACTTTCATCCTATCAATGGCACCAATCCCCAGAAGAGCCAGCCTATCCATTAATTTGAATATAGCTGAAGACAAATTGTAAGTCTAGCTGTAAATTTGACGCACCCCACCGGCTGATGATCCATTGTTCCAGACCCACAGTCATCAGCTCGTCATCAGGCTGGCTACAATTCAAGAAGAGGTTGTCTTGATGACCCAACACCATTCTGGGCGGATAAAAAAATCTTTATCATTAACCGTCAAAATATTCTCGTAGTGTAAGGTACATTAATAATTACCAGTCAGCCACCTACATACTACACTAATCCATCAAAGGACTATCTGATAAACTGTTCCCTGGTGACATCATGACACTGATGTAGAGAAGTCAGCTAACATGATGACAGGTGTGCGAGACACTGACAACAGTAGCTGGGTAAATAGTCTGCCAGGTAAACACTGTAACAAATGCAAAACGCCTATAAACCCTAATGGGATCGTCAAATATATTCTCGGTTGCCATAACAAACATCTTAACTACATCAATGAGAATAGGATTAGTTCTCTTATTTGGAAAGATGCTACTACAACATTCTAGCTTATTTCTTACATCACCTCTCAGTGGCTTAGCATGGAGCAATGGGGAGTGGTGGTGGTCCACCCAGGGCCGCACTGATTTTGCATTTTTGCCAACTCTCCGGGACCCCAGAACAGTTGACAAGTTTTAGGCTAGACCCACACAGCATCGGACAATAAACGTAAGAAAGTCAACTTTTTTTTCCGATGACAAAAGCCGCGGTCGCTTCTCGTTTTCCTGACGTGCCCCATACAATTGTATTGTATGGGAAGACGTCAGGAAAACGAGAAGCGCTGGCGTATTATATAACATGTTGTATGATACACCGCTGCCGAAAGACGGGCAGAGAAAGGTCGAGCGGTGGAGACTGCAGCTCGTCTTTCTTATTGCCGTCTATGGGGCCGCAGGAACGATCGTATCTGTGGCGCTTTTAAAAAACGAAAAGCGCCGGAGATACGATCGTTTTCCTGTGCAGTGTGGACATAGCCTTAAACATACAGCCTGATATGATTAATCAAATGTGAGAAATGCACTCTGCTCCCCCCTCTTATCAGGCAGGAGGTGGGGGGGAGGGGGGAAGAGTATATAAGGCTGTGTTAAATGGTGGGTGGAATGAATCAAGCAGCTAGAGACTCCGTAAATGCCCAGATCCTTAAAGGGGATTTGCCACCAGACCAAGTACTGACCTCCGTTCAGTATGAGAGCAAGATGTCAACAATTACGCTGAGTCATGAAGCTGCAGTGGAGAGAGGGAGAGGGGAGGGGGGAGTGAGGAATCCAAAGGGAGCGTCTCAAAACTTAAGTGAACTAATAAACAGTACAACAGTGGATTCAATACAGCAAGACACAGAGCCTCAGACGGAACTGTCAGGAGAAACCTTATCTGCTAAGCAGCTTATGTAATGTAAACAAATCACGAGCTGACAGACGCACACAGACACACACAGCCAGAGCACAAAGCCTGCATAACGGATCCTGTGACATGTTCACTCAAATAATCAAACTATAACTTGTGAATTCTGTATACAAAAGAGAACACCTATTCTAAACAGCAGATTGAAAGCTTCTTCATCAGATAAAGCAGGGATCTAATAACACTACAGCTAGTTATTCTGTATACAAAAGAAAACATATTGCTACCCGGTGCCTTAAAAGACCATTCATTCTGCCTGTCATCAGATAAGAAGTGATTCTCGCAAGTGCGGACTTTCAGCTCCTGGGTCGTGACTAGGGGAAGCTTTGTGGTAACCAAGGGGCGTTGAGAAATGCTGTAGCTCTCAGAGTTTTCACTTTTTTTAATCACATATATTTAGAAAAGTGATTAAATACCCATTTTGGAGGTTCCCACGTCAACATTACATGGTGGCAAAACCCCTTTAATATAGAGTCATCACTGGAAGATAAGCATAGAGAGCTATGGCAGCCTTTTATATACAGGCACAGCCATTACAGGCAGCTAGTTTCACTCTCATTTTTCACAGCTCAGAGGGGAGTGAGCACAGAGTGCAGGCAGCCAATCACCGCACAGGGGGCGTGCTCCAACAGCTGAACTAAATATCAGTCAGCCAATCACAGTAAACGAGGCTTGGCCTGACCTCAGGCTAATGATTTAACTCTAGACATACACAGGTTAGCTAATATCTGCTATACTAAATGATTTAGGTAATGCAAACCAATTGCAAAAGTGCTTATTTTACAGTCCCCATCATTACAGATATGATCTTTGTAGTGAAAAAACCCCTTTAAACTTCATGTACAACTGACAACTGATATAAACTCCACGTACAAGCATAACTTACCTTCCAGAGTTACATGACAATACACGGCATTGGCCACCTGTTCCTTACGTGCTAAGGCAGCACAGATGGCACCGCCAGTATAAGCACTTCATGTGCTAATACATCTGTCTAATGTTACATAGTTTATACAATGCATCAAAAAAAAGCCTACGTAATATCAAGCATATAGATTCCCCTTACAACACTACTTTTATCATCTTCTATTATGGGTGTTACATTTTTTTTCTTGCTAACCTGGTACAAAAGATTGGTAAAAGCCTGAAGCCATTTCAGTGTAAGCAATAGAATTAATAAAAATTTTAAATTCGGACACCCACTTTACCCCATTTGGAAAGGAGAAAATAAAAAGGGATTGGACTGGATGGATTTAAACCTGTGATATTCTGTTTCCTATGGATAGAAGGGGTGGCAAAAATAGTGGGCAGACACTTATCCCCGTTTCATATTGAAGCACTGAGACAAGTTACATTAGCATGTTTAAAGGCAGATAGATGCAAACTAAATAATAGATTGTAATATGATGTTAATATGTATTACTATCATTATTTTATCATTTAAGCAGCAAGTGGAAATTACAAAAGCTGTTACCTGAGCTCTACAAGGCTGGGTTTAAAGTGCACCTTTAAAGTTAATCTCTCGACCGATTGTGGAGAGATGCAGCACTCTGACTCCCAGCAGGTTTTGTGTAAGGGCATGTTCACACGACGGGTTTGGCCGCGGGTTCAGCCGTGGCTTTCGCCGCGGTTCCCGCGGCCAGACCTCGTCCTTACCTCGCCGCAAACTCGCGTCTCCCGACGCGGGTTTGCGCTGCAGGGTCTGGCTGTGGTCTCGGCGCGGGTGGGGCGTGGCTTGGGGCGCAGCTTGTGCAGAGGGATTGCTCCCATGCAAATTAATAGGCAGGGGGCAAACCGCACAGCGAGCCAGCCGCGCACCACTCACGGCGAAACCGTGCGGCCGCCGTGCTGAGAGCTCCCTGTCAAGAATGGACAGGAGAGTTCTCACACACGTGCAGCACGCGGCACCCTGTTAATAAACTAGGCGCGATTTGGACGTGGTAACCGCATCTGAACCCGCGACCATAACCGCGGCCAAACCCGCCATGTGAACAGGGCTTTAACAGGCTTATGGATTAGAATAGGGAATGTGAATGAAAAACCCAGTGTGTCATATGGTTCCATCAGCAACTGTACTGTCCAGTGTGGACCTACATCTCTTCAAGTCCAACCTTCGAGCAGTTACACTTTCAGGTACACTTAAAGGAGAACGTATGACATCTCCTGACAGGTCTGTGTTAGTAAATATACGTGTTTCGTGTGAAACAACAATCCTGGAGCCTCTTCTCTTATACCCTGTCTCCCTGAAAATAAGACCCCCCCGGAAATAAGACATAGTACAATTTTAGTTATGAAATTCAGAGTTTGGCTGCTTATTCTGATGTTTGTGATAAAATCACTCCACTATATTTATACATGTTGATTTTTGTTCAACAATAAATGTGAATTATTGTTCATAGAAGAAAAAACATCCCCTAAAAATAAGCCTTAGTTCGTCTTTAGGAGCAAAAATTAATATAAGACACTGTCTTATTTTCAGGGAAACGCGATATCTCTGTGCTGTTCCTCTGTTATTCCACCTAGAACTGTATTACTGAATCAGTCAAATGGGTGTTACCATTCAAATAGGTGTGTCTGTGCACTCAGTGCCTGTCAGCATGGATTGGACAACGTCAGACTGAAGATACACCCCTCCCCCTAGTTGGTCACACCCAGCTGACAGATTGGTAAAGAATTTCTAGGAGGAATTAGGCCATGTTCACACGGTGTTTTTGCAGGGCGTACTTACGCCCCGCAATTACGCCGTGGGACCGGGGGCGGGGCGGGTGCGGGGGACTGAGCAGGGGGCCGGCACTTCACCGGCCCATAGACTTGAATTGCCAGCGGCGCGTATACGCGGCTAGTAATTCACATGTCATAGCCGCCGGGCGGGGATAGGAGACGTAATCCATAGTTCTCTATGAGAGCTGTGAATTACCGTAATGAATGGGCCGTTTTCAGCCCGTAATTTGCACACTTCGGCGCGTAATTACGGACCGAAATACGGCGCAAACTTAGCCGAGTGAACCTAGCTTAACAAGGGAACTACGCAAAACAGTGAAGACACTCTGGAGCGGTTATGTCAGCTGGTATTTACTAGTACACAGGAAAACACATGAGCGTATTTTACTCAAATTACTTAAAACAGTGTCAGATACAACTATCACACAATCTGAATCACAATACAGCATGGGTTCTCATCTGTGCAAATGTTTTCTTTTTATATTACCAAGTCCAGCGGATTTTGAAGTGAACTGAAAATCCACCATATGTAAATCACTCTCATCCATTAGACATTGCTTCTCAAAGTTTTCTACTCTGTGCTAGAGAATAGGATGCCTACATGAAGGTTGTATGTTCTTCCCATGTTTGCTTGGATTTCCTTCACACTCCAAAAGACGGCTGAGGTTTATTGGCAAGACTGTAATTGACATCAGAATATAGACTGAAAGCCCATTAGAGAAAGGACCCAAGGTAAGTGATTACGATGTAACTGCACATCACCATGCAATAGGTTGGAACCATAGGAGCAAGAGAAGCCACTACGTTGCACTCCCACCGTGCCACAATGTTGTGGAACGTCATCATGTTAAAGGGTTGTTCTCTTCCATATGAGGTGATGGCATATTGCTAGAATATGCCATCAATTTAGGTTTAGCGAGGGGTCTGGCCTTTGGGACTGAAGAGGCCACAATGACTGTATAGCACTGCATACTCTTCTAGCAGCAGCCCTGGCCACTCACTGGGACCATAATGAATTGTCGTCCATCCCACAAGGCCAGACTGCCACTGATCATAAAGTGATGGCACAGCCTAGTCACATGCCATTAATTTTTAAGATGGGACTACCCATATGAAACCTGCCATCATCACTGGGTCATGCACAGTAAGAAACCGAATAAAAGCACGATTTTCATTCATCTTAACCAAGCAGCAAATAATTGAAAAAAGGTGACTGAACTGGCAGGAACTGTTCTGCATTATGTTGTATTGAGTCTGACCACTTCAGTCTATTAATCCCTAGACTGAACTCTTAGGCTAGGTTCACACGGCTTAACTGCGGGACGTAATTACGTCCCGCAATTACGCTGTGTGGCCGGGGAGGGAGCGGGGGGCCGGCACTTCACCGGCCCATAGACATTCATTACCAACGGCGCGTATACGCCGCTAGAAAGTGACATGTCAATTATCTCCCCGCCCGGCGGATTCGCCGGGTGTGTAGAGGAGACGTAATCCATAGTTCTCTATGAGAACTGTGGATTACCGTAATGACTGGGCCGTTGTCAGCCGTAATTTGCGCACTTCGGCGTGTAATTACGGACCAAAATAAGGCCCATTTTAAGCCGTGTGAACATGGCCTTAGAGATGATAATGATAGTCAATTTAAGTGCAAATAAAGATGACTAAAATGCACTGGGTTATTTCACTTAGTAACAAGGTTTTATGGGACTGAAGAACCTTTAAAAAGAAATTATGCCTAAGAATAGTTAAAGGGAACCTGTCACATGCCAAAAGGCACGTTAACTAGCACTACTGACAGTTAGCTTACGGCTATGTTCACACGGTTTATTGCGGCGTGTATAGCACGCGCCGCAATCTGACGGGTGTTTTGGAACCATATGCTGATCAGCGGCCCCCATAGACATGCGTTGTCAGCGGCGCATATTCGCCACTAACAATTGACATGTCAATTCTATGGAATACGCTCAGGGAGACGACACGTAATCCATAGCTTTCTACGAGGGCCATGAATAACCGTAATTGCGGCGCGCATTTCGCTACGTATTAAGCGCAATGTGTGTGTAATTACGTGCACAAATAAGCCGTGTGAACATAGCCTAAGGCCGTGTTCACACGGCTTATTCCCGACGGATTTGTGAGCTGTATTGAGCTCACAAATCCGCCGTGAATAAGGGGCGGGACCGGGGCGGGGCCGGAGCGCGTGGGGGCGCCGCTCCCGGCCCCATAGACAATGCATTGTTTACGGCGCATCCGCGCCGTAAATAATGTGCATGTCACTTTCTCCCCCCGCGGCGGATTCGCCGAGCGGGGAGGAGCGACGGAATCCACTGTTCTCTATGAGATGGCAATGACAGGGACGGATTGGCGCCATACTGAAGTGCAAATCCGGCGCGGAGTACGGCGCCAATCCATGCCCAAATAAGCCGTGTGAACACAGCCTAAGAGTTATGTTTGCATCCCCGTTCATTTTTCTTTCGGAAACCCAATGCATTGCGCTATCCACTCTGGAATGCTGCGTGGCACACGTGTTAATGAACCTTACGATGTCACTCAGAAGGCTCTACTACTGTTTTCCCCATCCTCTGCTCCACTTTATTAACTGTTCCCCTCCTCTTCACTATCATCATAATGCTCCAAATAATGCACCTATGCTGTTATTTCTTTACCCTGCGCAGGCCTACTGTCATTAATACAGAGCGCATGTGCAGTAAAACCAGCCTGACATAACTGTTTTACTGCGCATCCGTCTTCAGCTCACACTACACATGCTTGGCATTTCAACAACGGGGAGGATGGACAAGACAGGAAAGGGCACATCTACAAAGTCTCCTTATGAATATGCTGGACTCATCTGCCTTGGATATCGTGCATCGGACTCACTTTGGGTCTTACTTGTTGGATGCTGCAGCTTTACCCAAAAGGCACATCATATTAAAGGTGTCTCACTACAAGGATTGCTTTTTATGTTAAAGATCTTGCAAAAACAAGTCACTTTGCAATATGTGTTGATTAACAGTGTCCTACCTATTCCTAGATATCCCCTCTTGTATGGGCTGCATCAGCTCTTCAGGTCGCTATAGCTACAGATCTGTTTGATCTCTCTCCATAGGTTGCCAGCACTGGTCGCTATAGCTACAGACCTGCTGTCCTCAGCAACTCTTCACTGCAGACCAGTAGAAGCCAGTAATTTGCCCCTGAATTCAAAAAGAAACTGAGAAAATAGGACTGAGGTAAGATGAATCGATGTAGTGATACAACCCCTTTAAGTCTATATGCCAGTCTAATATAGCCAACTATTGCCAACGGGAGTCATCCAAGTAGCCTTATTTATGCATTAGTCCAACAAGAATATTTTACCAGGAAAGCTCCATCTAGGTTTCAAAGAAACATGAAGCATAGAAGCAGGTAATGAGGTCCTCTAAAGAGAGCACATCTACCATTATCACCAAAACTCCTCAGTGGTGCCTTCATTATCACAATAAGGGGCACAGCAAAGGCATCATTTGTATTCACCACTTACTAACAAGCTGTAAATGTTTAATCAATCCATTAAAAAAACGCGAGAGGTTCTAATGCTACAAGATGATGGTGTATATGCCTAGTTTCCACCATCCGTTACCCTGAGGCAAGGATCTGAATCCATGTGGGATATAAGGGTCTCTGGTCCAAGTAGTGGTTAGCAGGCTAGGAATTACAAAAATGCAGCAGCATCGGTAATCAGACGCCACTCTGTAACCCGATCGGCTAAAGGCAGTAAAGGTAGCACATAGTTAGGAGCAGAAAGCGGCCAGAAGAATTTTGTTAAATGCTCAGACACCTCTAGATTCTTCTCTACTACACACATTACAGATGTGTACATCACAGTGGACCTTGGGCTCGTCTTTGTTTCTAAGTGTATAGGATCCATTTTGTCCTACTGCTTGTGTATATTTTCTGTAGAAATAAAAGATTTTTTTTTGTAAATATAAGGTGCAACCCATTCTACATGTTCTTTTGTCTGATACATGTTATTCACAATGGACCTGAGCGCCTCAGGTCCATGCGACAGAGAATCAGACTCAAGTTCCCTAATGAAGATCTACTTCACCTAGTCTGGTGTAATAAAGTCAAGTGTAAGGACTGCATACAATCAAATAGAGAGCCAGAAGCAAAGCTATAACGGGCGCAGAGGTAGAAGTCTCTACCGGGCCTGGAGCCCAATTGGGCCCAAATGCCCCTTTCCCACAGAAGAAGATACCAGTATTTTAAATGGCACATGGCATGTCGGGGCCATTTTATAGATTTTGAATTGGGGTCCAAGAAATTTAAGCTACACCTTTGTAGGGAGCCATAATATGGCGTCACTGGACAAGACTATAAAACATAACTTTTAATATAACTAATATAAAAGTGTGAATAAACAGCAAACACTAGTACTAGCAGGTTTACAAACAAAAAAATAAATGTCCCTGTATTACTCCGTCTTCTAAATTGAAAATACTGGGCACCAGAATTGCTTAGCCGAGATTCCGGGTGGAGCCGTCCTTATAGGGACGATTTTTCCATATATATTGTATCTGTAACAAGATGCACTAGGGCTTGCTTAGCCGAGATTCCGGGTGGAGCCGTCCTTATAGGGACGATTTTTCCATATATATTGTATCATGTAATTTAGAAGATAGGCTAATACAGGGACAGTTTATACCCTTTATTGTCACATTTATTTTTTTGTTTGTAAACCAGCTAGTACCAGTGTGTTTTGATGTTAATTCACACTTTTATATTAGTTCTTTTAAAAGTTATGCTTTAGGCTATGTTCACACGGGGTAATTCTGGCACGCATTATGCCACGTATTTGCGCTCTAATACGGGCGAGATGCACCAAAATAACGGTAATCCATAATTCTCTGAGAACTATGGATTACGCCTGCTCTCCCAGATTGTACTGTACACACGGGGAGATAAGCAACATGTCAATAACTTTTGGTGAATACACGCCGCAAGTAATGAATGTCAATGGGGCCGTGCCACGGGAGTCCACGCGTGTTGGCGTGAGCTCCCAAAAGACACAATGTACTGCGGCGTGTACTGTATGCGCCGCAGTACATCGTGTGAACATACCCTTATAGTCTTGTCCAGTGATGTATGTAGAATTTTCTTGACTATTTGATATCGGTATTATTGGGTTACCTAGATTCACCCTCTACAGTGTACATAATATGGCGTCCACAGAAATCTATGGGCATATACTGTACAAGGTTAATTCCCACCGATCATGGCATGCTCGGTCACATGGTGTATTACAGAAGTATTCTTCCCCCGAAGACTCACCCAATACAGTGCTGTATGAAAGCATCAGATGGCCGCACACGAAGGGCTTATAGGTTAATGTATCCCAACTGCACAGGTTTACTAGTCTGATTTTTTTTTGAGTAATGTGCCAACAGAAGTGAACATGAACGGCAGAACCTTTGAACTATTTGCAGTGTAAATAAAGTACATAAATTTTGGATGTGGAAAGATCTATTCACCATTTTATATTTTAACAGCAATGCATTATTGACTCCATTGACGAGTACCTGTGGTGTGGTATAACTACAGACAAATCAGTTAAAAAAAAACGATCCTATAATTAGCACTAAAAGTTAGAAATTTCAGTTCCGTCTAAAGTCCTAGTGTCAGACTATGATGACTATTAAGAGTCGCGGGTAATTGACCACTTTATTTTTGAGCTCAGATTGTTATGCAGGTCGAAACGCTGTAGCTAAGCACTTCCAGACTGCAGCTAACACCTTCTACATACACCATGTACCAGACAGTCTTCTCTGCCTTCCTCCAGCAGCAAACAGGAAGCCCGCACACATTCCAGTGGGATTATGTAACGCCCCTTACAGGACTGCATTAGCAGACGAGGATTATTGTTTGCTGGTATACGAGATGGTAACGGAGCAGTGGGCACAAAGACTAAGCCAAGTACAATACTGAGATTTTAAAATATATTTAAAACCCACATTAAAGGGTTTCTCTGCTTTGGACAATCCCTACTTGTTAAAAGAATCTTTTGACAAAGGGTTAAACAAAAGAGTATCCCCGCTAGGCACACCAGCAATCAGTGGCAATTTGTGTGTAAATCTGGCAGCAAGCAATTTCCCTGCAGCGCCTCCACAGTAGAAATAAGGCATAACACTTTGTACATTAATCAATGGGCTGTGTAATAAAGGACAGGACAGGTCCTCCAGTGTGACAGACACTCTTGATGATCACTACCAAAAAGAAGAGGATACCTAACAGAGGACCCCTCTCTACGAACTCAAAATTTTATAACAAGGTATATGAAAATGGGTTAGCTAAACTAAAGAACCCAGTTTTGACATGGATTTTGACTCTGATTTCTCTACATTGACTTCAATGGGAGTACACAAGGAAGTTAATGTAGAAATATATGCAATAAAGTCCACACCGGTTGGTGCAGGTTTTGAAGCCCAAATTTCTCCACAAAAAAAAATCTGTGGATTTAGCTGCTGAATTTACTGTGGTTCCAACCAGTGTGAACATACCCTAACACATTAGGATTAGACTGAACTCCTCCATTACCCTATAGGAATGCTACTGCTATACTGCAGATGGGGCATGGCACTTTCTTTCCTGATGAACTCTGTGCATACACAAGTATGATAAAGCCCCATAGCCTTCTATTTCCATGTATTGACCAGACAGTTCCACAATTCTGCAGCTTGTATCACACACACAGATGCAGCATCACATTTTTTTCCTATGCTGGTCTACAACAAAACAAATGATATTCTATCTATAGTAACCGACCATCTACTACATAGAGTTTAGCAAACTGTCACATACCCCTGTGCATCAAAAAGTAACCAACAGCAATGACCAAAGAAATCAGAAATGATGGACAGCAAATGAAACTTCCACAAAACTAAACACAAATAAATCCCTTAAATTTCGACGATCACTAGTGTAGTGGTAAAAGACATATTGCTGCTTTTCTCCTTGGCAACAAATACAATTCAAAAAGTAAAAAGGCTTATTACATCATCAGGGTAGTCTCCTTTTGTTTCCCGTTTTGTTTTCCTAAATGCAATACCTGTCTCACCTAACAAATAAGCAGGGGGTCATCCTCTAATTGTCCTCAAGAGGACCATTACAAAGCCACTAAACAAAACAGACATAAATGATAAAAACAGAGCAACTGTAAAACTTCCACAAAATCTACAACACAAAAAAAAATGGTCTCCTTTATAATTTCGCAGATTCACTTTAGTAAAGTATAAAATGTCTCTTCAATCCCCTTTACGTGATCACATTCACTATGCTTCCAGAGATAAAATCTAATGGGGCACATTTATCAAGTCAGAATTCTGGCACAATTTGCGCCAAAAATAATGTCGTACGTGCCTTACACCATATTTATTATGCGTTTTAGACAGTTTCTAGACACTTCTGCGCCTCGTCCGGTGCAGGGAGGGATGTGACCTCGATAAAATGAGAGTGGCCTCACATGAAAAGGGCATGGCTTAAGGTGCCCCAAAAATGTGTTAAAATTCTGCATACAAGTAAGACAACTTAGTAGCAGTACAAAGTTAGACTAGACAGTTTTAACCTGCGTCAGATTTATCAACACTATGATAAATGTGTCACATTGTAAGACTGTCTAGTCTAACTTAAAATTGTCTTAGGCCATGTTCCCACGGTTGATTTTGGGACGGATTTCAGTCCGTATTGCATGCTGTACTGCGCGCAAATACGGCTGAAATCCATCCCTGTCATTATGGTAATCCACAGTTCTCAGAGAACTATGGATTCCGTCTCCTCTCCCCGCTTGCGAAATACGGCGAACGGGGAGAAAGTGACATGCACATTATCCCGGCGGGATATGTGCCGTGGATAATGAAAGTCTATGTGGCCGGCAAGCTGCCGCCCCTCCACCCCCTGCCCTGTCCCCACGGCATAATTGCGGCCGAAATCCGTCCCGCAATTACAGCGTGAATCAGCCGTGTGAACATAGCCTTACAGTCAGACACTATTTATAAATGTGCCTCAATGTTTTCTGTTTATACACATACATGCAAGCTGAAGTATAAAACTCTATTGAACAACATTAAAGACCCAAATACATTTAGGCTTGTTTATATTTTATATCAAGTTTTATTTAAGAAGATCAATTTTTGTCAAAGGAAGATCTCTCGAGAAGACTTCTCAAACTCAGTGTTACTCGGTCTTCACATTGGCTTTGTATTACATCTGTGTAAAAGGGACTTACGGCCGTTCCTGACATGTCTAGCTTAGTACATACTGGTTCTCTATGAAATAAAAATTCTGGGGCAGTTTCCTCAGAGCTCTATGTTGTTTGGTTCCCCTATTATCCCTCTTAACAATTCATTACACCATTTACAGGCATATTCCTGCACAGTCTGACTTTGTCCAATCAGTGCTGATAGTGATAAATTTATAGGATGAATAACAGAAGAACAGCGCAACAAAGTTATAAGAGAAGATGCAAATAATGGTTTCTTCACAGGAAAGATCAAAAATTATTAAAATAGACATGTCAGGAGTTGTCACAGGTCCTCTTTGAGGAGCCTATGTCGCAGATTCTGTCAAACAGGCCAAAAAAAAGAGCCTGCTTTAAAGGGGTTGTCTGGTCAAAAAAAATATAAGCTAATGTTGCTAAAAATAAAAAAATAAATAAATAAAAAAAAACCTAAACTGATCTATTTACCTTTTATGCTCTTCCAAACAGTACATAATTACTTCACTGGTTTTGTGCCTCTGTTTCTATCACTGTTCCAAGCTTTTCGCTTCCAATGGCGTTGGATACTTGACTAGGATCAATAGTGATCTCAATGCTGAGCTATAGGCGAGTATCCTACAAGAGGAGTTACTTCACATACTCGAGTGCTATGGGTATAAAAATGATGACATAGTGTCCAGCAGGACAACAACCTGATGCTTACATCAAGGTTGGAGAAGGAATGTTTCAATGACAATGAAGAAGATTTGCTGTATTGAACTCCACAGTCCCCAGACCTCAACCCAATCGAACACTTGTGTGGAGAGTTAAAGAAAGCTGTATTTATAAGTGAGTAGACCACTATGCAACAACATTGGGAAAATGTAAACGAGACCTGGGATCAGATTTCCAATATGTTTAATGTCAAGTCATGCTTGGATATGATTGAGAGCCCAGAAGGATTCAGGCAGTGTTGAAAGACAAAAGGTGGATATACAAAATACTAACAAAATAATAAAAATGTATACTTCTAGAAGCAAAACTATAACACTGCAGTTACATGACATGAATCTGCAGAACCAAGTAGATGCTAAATAGTTGCAATTGAAATTTATGTATAAGATGGGCAAGTTGAAATCTAGCAGGGAGCAGCTGGCCATGGCCAGTTTATGGTAAAATTATGTTTTTTCCACTTCTGGATTAGGTCCCAACAGTGTTCACTGGTAAATTCAGTAGTTTAGAAATTATTCTGTAAGCTAAATCATCAGTATGTTTTGCAACAATATGGTTGTGAAGGTCTTGAGGCAGCTCACTGGTTTGACCCATCATGAGATCTTGCTTGACTTTCTCCCTGTGACAATTGTCAGTATTACACAACTTAATTTATGGTTTGATGTCTTTGCCTGTGTGGATTGGATGGGTTGCTACCAACATCTGGTGAGAATTTCATGTCAATAGCACCTTCAACAATATATTTAATCCAGGTCAGGTTCAAAACAGCAGGACATCAGAGCCACTATAACGCTATAAATACAAGGATGAACCAAATGCAAGAATGGTGTGTGGAGTAAGCTGACAATTCCAGTTGAAAGCTCTTTTGAAATGACTAATAGATGGAAAGAGTGCAGACTCCGTTCACAATCCACTAAGCATACAGAGCAATGTTCATGTGTAATGTTGGTCTGTTTCTCCAGGTTCAGTGAACCCTATAGTTGGATCTGGTTCATTGGCATTCACTGTCCGTTTAACACAGAACCTATAAAATGTGGCTGGAGAGCCTTCAAGTGTACAGAGCTGATCACCATGTACATGAGCTCTTACTCAACTGGCCAACAACGACTTGCAACCACTTTGAAAAGTCTTTCATGACAGTTTCCACAGAGAAAGACCACCATTTGGCCTTGCTTCCTTCTCAAGAACATTAGCAGTTGTATCCAAAGGACCCCATTGACCAAACAAGTAAGGCTACGTCTCCACTGCAATGAAAAACTATCGTATTTTCAGCAGTTTTAGGATTCTAACACCGTCGAAAATATGATAGTTCAGGCAGCCCATAAACATTAATAGAAAAAAGTGACCAGTTGTCAACACAGGTTGTGTTTTCTCTGCTCATCTTCTGGCGCCGGTGTATTATATAACATGTTTCAGTTTTTTCGTTGTCTTCCCATACAATCAATTGTATAGGCCGACAGCAAAAAATGAGAACTGACCAGGGTTTTTGCTCAATATGTGACAAAAAACAATCGCTTTTCGTCCGTTTTTGTCCGATATTATGTAGACCTAGCCTAACAACCATAATTTATGGGACACGTCTTTAACTATTACATCAGTACATGAAGGGAAGGCAGTAGTAGTTATAAATTAACAAAACAAGGCAAAGACGGGAAAAAAAACATACAAGGTAAAACATTAAACCTGTCAGAGATAAGACAAGAATTTGAAGCTGACACATTCGTTTGACACAACCTCACCTTTAGCTCACATGAAGCCACCACAATGTCACTCCATGGGCGGATACAGTGCGTATACACCAAGAGTAAAGAAATTTCATGATAACAAAAATTCAGCTCTGGTCATTTAACCATAAACATTACTTGGGTATAATAGGAGTTTGAAGAACTGAAAATCCGAAGCCTATTAAAAGAAAAACTTAGGACTGGGATGAGATGCCACTAATATGCAGTGATCAGCTTCCCAATAATCTCATTAAAGCCTCTCATAGTAAAAGTGCTAATGGAGCTATGAGGAACATTCATACTCTTAAGCTTCCAATATGTTTAATGTCACAGTTTAATGTTAAACTGCAGAACATAAAAAAGGAAAAATGGCAGAAATTTTTAGGTGACGTCTTATTTTAGGTAATTTAGTATATGCATTTCCTTCTGTTTTCCAATCCTATGGAGAAGCTGAAGATATCAAAAATACCACCAACAGCATGCTGCAATAAAAAAAAAAAAAAACACTAAAACTCTTTGTAGACAATTAACAAAAAATAAATAGATATGGCCACAAAATAAAAAAAACACCATCAGAACACTGCAGAAAGAGTTCTGAAATTCTGAGTGTAAATCCAGCCTAAAAGGGTTCATTGAAGGCAGACCTTGGTGATGTATGAGTTAGATATAGCCTCATTTGAGGTCACATCCATGCCAGCCCCAACAACAAAGGCAGTGGCTCATGCTAAAGGACATGTGAAAATGTGAAGATTTTACTATTTAAAAAAGCTAAATGGAGCCGATCGTGAACCAGGAGTATGCAGCCTTTAAAGGGGTTGTATCACTACAAGGATTGCTATGTATGTTAAAGATCTTGCAAAAACAAGTCACTTTGTAATATATGTCCATTAATGTCCTACCTATTCCTAGATATCCCCTCTTGTATGGGCTGCATCAGCTCCTCAGGTCACTATAGCTATAGACTTGATTGATCTATCCTGATAGGCTGCCAGCGCTGGTTGCTATAGCTACAGACCTGGTTTCTACTGCAGCCTAGTGGAAGCCAGTAAACACGCCCCTGAATTCAAAGTGAAACCAAGAAACCAGGACTGAAGTAAGATGAATCAATGTAATGAGACAACCCCTTTAAGGACAAGGGCCCCCATTGTCAGATTAAAACCATTCCCAAAGGCCACACTAAAACTTATATGGCATATCCCAAGTATATGTCATACATGCCCGATTGGGGAAACCAAGTGGAGCCCATATTTATCCCAAGAATGGGGGTCCCTTTCTTCCCTATTCAGCAATCCAGAGAGCAGAAGGCCATGTTTATCTCTAATATAGAATAGGGGAGCTCAAAAAAAACAGTCAAATATTCCACAACTCTCATAATCTCTAATAGGGAGAGCCACATGCATAGACGGCCATCTCTCCACCTTATCTACTACCTTCCTGAGAACTCCATTCTCACGATATGGCCACATAACTTACCATCAGACACAGATAAGCCTTTCAATATCCAAGTGGTTGGGAGCCACACAGAACAGCATTGCAGGCCACATGTGCCCCGGCCGCAGGTTGTACAACCCTGCTGTAAACAAAATGGTACTCAACCCTCCAAGATGACATATCCTAGCAATTACCTGTCAAAAAGGATTTCTTATATGCATGTTACAGCAAAGAAGAACTGAACCTTGTCCTTGAACACACCAAACACCCAATTCACTTCTACTATAGAACTCCTCCATGTACAAGCGACAAAGCAATGTCAGGAAAATCAAGTTCTACATAAGTTCTGCCTACAAGATACAGGCTGCCATAAAACAGTATCTGCTGTCAGAGCCCAGAGAAGATAACATGATTTGCCAGCTTTCCTGTTGATAATCTCAGCAACTGTAATAAAAGTAGTATATTGGGGAACACCACTGTATGGTTTACCTCCCATAACCTGTTATTAAGGAAGGTAAAAGTACATAGTGATTAGATGGAGAGATGCTGGAGTAAACAAACAGGATCAATCAAGGCCACTGTACTGGCAAAACAACAAAAGTGTACATTTCAAAGGGGTTTATTGTTTAACTTGTGACACCCATAGACATTTAAGTATATATTCTGTCCATCCAGTAAGGAAGGAGTACACAATGGCGCCCCCTACAGTAGCAGAATCTTAAACACCTATATCAACCTGTGCAGTTTTCAACAACGGAAGATGACTGAAAATGGCCCTGTGAATTTCTATAAACTTCAATAGGGATGATCGGTAAGAGCGCCGAAAAAAAGTCATTAGCTTCCTCAAAGGACACCCATCTAGATAAAGGGTTTTTCAACCAGACATCCCCATTAACAGCCATGTGCAACCTAATGTGAAGCACAAGACCATTTAACAGAGGTGCATTGCATCTCATGTCTTGTTCCTTTGAACCCTCTTTTTAGTATGAGAAGGAAGCAGCCGCCGGGTCACAGATTACCCTCTATGAACTGTTACTTAGGCAAATTCTGAAAGAAAGTGAAAGTACTAGAGCCACATTAGTTTGGAATCTTTATCGATTGTAAACCAAGTTAATTATTTGCCTGCAGAACATGTTCTCTTGATGGAAGGCACCATAGACATCCCCAAGCAAGGCAAGTCGACAGCTTGGCAGTGATATAACTCATAAATACCTGACTTTACTGGCTTAAACATTAACAAACAGCAGCTTAAACCACACATGGAAGGTGTGAAGATATTGGGTGTCGGTCATGATTACATTCTACACTTTATAAAAGAAAAATATTCGCTAAGGTTTGTCCAGAGGTGACTTCTGCCCTCAACACTATTCCCAGAGAAAGCGGGTGGCACCGAGCAACTTTGCCTCAACTGGAACTTTCATTTTATTTTATTTTTTTGCTCCATTTGTGGAACTGTCCTGACAAGCTCCACTGATGATGACAATTCCCAGCTGGCTTCTTTGACGGTGTAATTGGTGCATGAAATAAGCATTGGCGACAGCTATGACTTTCATCGTGCTTCTCAGTGCTGTGGTCGTCAATGTTACGTTGCTTTGCTCCACATGTCACCAGGCCTTAACCCTTGTAGACACATATCGTGACAGTAATCACCAATCTACACAGTTTAGCTTTATTCCAGGCCAGCTGAACGCGTGTGTTCTTGCCGAGACACAGCTACTGGTGCTAATGGGACATTTGGGATTTATTAATCTTCAACCAGCCCTCCAGCCACATCTCACAAGTTTTGACAAACGCCAGGAACACAAACTGCAAAGTCATGTGCGCTCCAGATCAGGGGCGGCCAGACAAAGGGATCTTTACTTAAAGTTTCCCCATATTAATTCAGGCCCATAGAAGCTATTGCACAATCTATGGAACAACCTAGCAGGGACGGACAGAACCCTGTAGGATTTGGAAGCCATGCAGTCCAACTCAGAAGCTTTGATGTTTTTACTGATCCAGCAAAAAAACTGGAAAATTAAAAAAAAAAAAAAAATCTGCATCAAAAGTTACACACCATAAAAAAATTCTACAATCTGTATCCCGCTCTGCAATAACTACAACAAATACCATGAGGTCCACTAGAACATACATATATATATATATATATATTTGTAATACTACTTCTACAGTACTTTGTCCACCACTGACCATCCATGTAAGCATCATATATGACAAGACACAATGTATCATAATGTAAAACAAATAATAAAGCATCTCCAACAAACATCATTACTCTATGGATACCAGCTCCCCCATCGTGCAATGGTATGGCCCATACTACTCACTCAGCAGAACTTAGTAGCCTAATTTTGTTGAAGTCACGTGACTGTCCACCTTAGCCACTGATGCATTGCACCTATGGAGATCTGCAGAACTGAGGACTCCTTGCAGACTCATTCAGGATCAATGCCAGATGGAAGTGCAGCTCCCCCCAGTGCAGCCAGCCCTGCAGGTGAAACCCAGAAGGTGTGACTTACAGCAGTGTGTCCTCCCTGCAGCCAGTGCCCGGTGTCCAGCCAGCACCCTGTACCCAGCCTCCTCTCCCCACAGCCAGCTCCGTGCACACAGCCCAGCACTGCTCCAGTCAGGCTCCCAGCACCGAGGCCCCGCCCCCGGCCTCACCGCACTGGCTGACAGCTCTCTACTGCTCCGCTCTGATTGGCCCCTCTGGCTGTCCATCTATGCCTCTGCGGCCGGTGATTGGACGCATTCTGCCGACTGCTTTGGGTGGAGGCTGCGAGCTGAGGATTTTTGTATTGTTTGTGAGACCGGTGAAGTGGCTGATACATTGTAATGTGCGGGGCGGCCGGGTCACCTCACCGGGGTCACTGTCACTCGCACCTACATCTCCCGTGAAGCAGACACTAAGAACTTCCGGCTTCAGTGTATCTTTCCTGGATTGTTGCTCCTTCTAGGATACACTGTATTCATATAGGAAGCAGTGCAGACTGAGGATGGGCTGATATCCAATGTATTCACTGAGGACACTATGGGCTTGATGTATGAAAACTATAGCACCTACAAATCACATACAGGCATCCTCACACTGCGGCCCTCCAGCTGTTGGGAAACTACAACTCCCATCATGCATTTATATAGTCTATAACAGTGGGAATGATGGAAGTTGTAGTTTACCAACAACTGGAGAGCCACAGTGTGAGGATACCTGCAGGGTAAGGCTGGGTCTAGAAAACGAAAAACGCTGATAAAAAACAACTAAAAATGTGTGCAGTGGCCTAAGGTTATGTTCACACGGATTAGATTTGGCTGGTGTGAGCGCATTTTTTGCGCGGCATGTCATGTGTGCGCGGTGTGTTATGTAATTGCGGTAGCGAATTTATGGGCGCGGCGCACTGATGGAGATTAGCGCTGTCGGTGCTCGCCCCGGCGTATACGCGCAATAGTGATTTCATTATTGTATCGAGCTAGGGGGAGTGGAATGTTGGACATGTCCATTGGTTTCTCACGCGGGCGCACGTACTCGCCGCATCTTGACGCAATGCAATGTCGAAAGTGGGGACGAGCTAGCCCGCGTGCTGTTGAAGTCACCGCGTTGATCAGAGCGTACCTCCAAAACACAAGGCGGGTTGCGGAGCATACAGTATGCTTGTGGGAAAATACCTAAGCCCCGTTCACACGCGCTTATTTGCCGATACCAGGACATTGGCGCGTATTCACGCACGCCGGATTTGGCTTCAATACGGCGCCCAATCCGTCCGAGTCATTACGGTATTCCATGCTCTCATAGGCATTAGTGGATTCCCGTCCTCCTCCCCGCTCGGCAAATCCGCCGTGGGGGCCGGAGAAAGTGTCATGGTACTATTTTTTTATTAGGCTGCGGAGGACGGGCTCGCGCGCGTAAATCATTGCAGTGGTGCTAGGGGCCGGGGGAGGGCGGCGAGCCGCCGCTGCGTTCTGCGTTGGTCGCGCCCCCATCCCGCCCTTATTATCACGGCGTGATTTGTGCGCTGACAATACGGCTGTCAGACGCGCAGAGAATATCGCGTATTCGTGGGGTATAAGAGACCGTGTGGTGAAAACGAGACTGGGGGGGCCTGAGGGGTTGAATTTCACAGGGTTGTGCCGCAGTTACGCCTGTCTGTGGGAATGGGGTAACCTTACTGGCTAGCGGGATTTACTTGCCCGCATCTAGCGACTGGCCGGCCCCATGACACTTTGGTTTGGTCACTTTTTTTTGTTCGGGTCCTCGCAGTACGTATCGGGGGATTACGGCACTGTAAACATCATAAGCACTCAAAGCTGCAAGGTGCCTGAAGTACAGAGCACAAATATGGTACATGCCCTAAGTTCACACGGCTGAATTTTTAGGCTATGTTGCCACACGGACTTATTTCAGAACATATTTTACGTCAGAATGCCGATTCGGTAAAATACGTTCCGAAATCAGATGGTATAATAAGTGTCACTTAGTGTGGCATTGTATTTCTGCAACGGATTTCCCATTCCCCATTCATTATAGGGTGTAAATCCATGGCGAAATCCGGCTCAATCAATTGACTTGCACATTGTTTTTACCAGCGGTTGTGCGGGCCGCCTCAAAATACTCGCTCGGCAATACGGGCCACGGAAATACATGTCATCTGCATCGACGGACAAGTATTTCCCATTAAAATCCTATATTAAATGGCGCAACATTATTTCAGACTGTTTCTCGGGTACAGGATTTACGATCGTAAAATCGGCGGCGAATCCCGTTCCGAACTTAACCAGTGTGAACGAGGCCTTAGTGTCCAAATCGCCTCAAAATATCATCTTAAAAGTGCCTCAATTTGTATGAAACACTCATACAAATTAATAGCCCCACTAATTGTGCTCAATAAACCGTTGCTGTAGGCTTTGGATATGTTTGAAGGATTCTGAAGCTCTCTCCAACTTGATTTCCTGGTTTGGGAGATGTTCGTTTGCATCGATAAAGATAGCTTCAAGAGAAGTTGATAGGTGGGTACCCCTTCTTTTTCAGGCGTTGCCGAGGTCGCAGCATCCATTTGAAAGCGCAGAAAAACGGCTGTTGTGGTACTGTGTACCTCAATGTATCTTTCACCCACGTATCATCTGGGAGATTTGTCCTATAGCAAAGTGTGAGTGAAACGTTTGTTGGGGCACACATAGGGCCCATCTACACAGCAATGATTTACAGTTGTTTTTGACAACCTTGATTTCGGATTATTTAAATTCTCGCATCATTTACGTAATTCAGGACTTGCTGTAAAACACTTTCGCGCCCAATTTGAAAATATGAGTTGGTTGTCTCCACCGGACTGCGGTTTTCTTGAGGGTAGGAGTTTCAATAAAAAATAACTATGGAACTATGTTCAATAATCGCCATATGTTTGGTCTAATAATGCTGCACAAAAACATTTCTATGTTGGATCTCCAATCTCAAATTATCCATAGTAGATGAGTGGGTATCGTTTTTTCTGACTGTTTAATCAGCGGTTGGGTAAAAATACAACCTAAAATTCCACATTTGAAAACTGTGTCGCAAAAAGATCATGGTGGGAAAATGCGGGGGTTTTAGGATTCCAAATCAGAATTATTGTTCGAGCACCATTTGAGTTGTATATTTGTCTCAACTCTTTTATTACTCATGGCACCAGGTAGATTCTGCCAATGAACATTTTTTGAAGTAAAAATCCTGTCCTGTGTTTAATCATGTATTAATAAGGTTTATGAATTGTGCTTGTGTTTTTGGGGTATGTTATTTTGTAGGTTCTATTGCTGATTTATTAGGCTATGTCCTACACTGCACAGATAAACACTTCCGTTATTTCAGCGTTTTTTCGTTTTCTAAAATACGCTGAAACTACTACTGCAATCATCTCCCATAGACTTCTATTGTAAATAGACACTCAGCTGTCTTCACTGAGCTTCTTTTTCTGGCTCGTTTTTTTTCAATGTCGTTATTTTGCAACATTGCTCTAAAAATACGCAGGACTACGGGCAGAAAAATTTACTACAGGATGTTTATGGAAAGCGCCGGACGTCTTTTTGGCGCGTTTTTTGCCGCATTTTTTCTCAATGAAAACCCTCCAGGAAGACACAAGTCCCACCTATCGTGGGTGTAACAAAGGTTTTTTCATTATTCATATCTGCAGACAAGTGTCTTATGTGTACCTGTCGTACCATTTGTTATTAAATATGATCATGCCTCTTGGTCGCTGGACGATTTAGCGCAATTTCATATTTTTTTCGCTAAAAAAATACCAGTTATTACAATTTGGCCGTCAGAATTCTGTTTTTTTAAGAATTTTTTGATGCTAAACTCCTTTTCTAAACATATTTTGGTGCTAATAAAAGTTATCCCCTTGTACTGATGAAGAATAATAAGTTTTTTACGGATTTTGTCGCAGGATACGTTTTGTTACGGGATTTTGGCGCCAGAATCCATTTTTTCGTTTTTTGGCACACTAAAATAATTTTTTTTACAGATTTTGGCGTCTAATAACGCTTGTCTCGCCGCTGACGCCAAATAAAATAAGTTTTTTTTCGGATTTTGTGCGCAAGAATCTTTTTTTTTTGGGGGTTTTTTTTTACATCTTTTGGGCACTAAATTAATTTTTTTTTACAGATTTTTTGGCGCCAATAATACGTTATCTCGCCTCTGACGCCAAAAAATAATTTTTTGCGTGGGATTTTGGCCGCAAAAATTACGTTTTTTTACGTTTTTATGTACAATAAAATAATTTTTTTAACTTGATTTTTGGGCGCTAATAAGTCTATGTCGCGCGTTCTGACGCCAAAAATAAGTTTTTTTATGCTTTTTGGCGCAAATAAATCCCGTTTTTTTACGTTTTTTTTTGGCACTAAAATAATTTTTTTTTTCAGATTTATGGCGCTAATAACGTTATCTCGCTTCGTGACGCCCAAAATAAGTTTTTTTACGGATTTTGCGCTTAGGAACTTCCGTTTTTGTCTACGTTTTTTGACACTAAAATATTTTTTTAACTGATTTTGCCGCTAATTAAGTTATCTCGCTTCTGAACGCCAAAAATCAGTTTTTTTACACATTTTGGCGCAAAAAATCTGGTTTTTTTTACGTTTTTTGGCACTAAAATAATTTTTTTACAGATTTTAGGCACGGCAATAACGTTATCTCGCCTCTGACGCAAAAAAATACGTTTTTTTTTTACGGATTTTGGCGCGCATAAAAGTACGTTTTTTTACGTTTTTTTGGACACTAAAATATTTTTTTTTTACTGATTTTTGCGCTAATAAGTATCTCGCTTTCTGAGGCCAAAATTCGTTTTTTAGCATTTTGGGCGCAAAATCCGTTTTTTTACGTTTTTTGGCACTAAAATATTTTTTTTAAATATTTTAGCACCAAATACGTTACATCGCCACTGACATTTAAAATACAGTTTTTTTTTCAGATTTTGGCGCAACAAAAATACGTTTTTTTTACGATTTTTGAACTAAAATAATATTTTTTCTTTTACTGATTTTGGCGTAATAACATTATCTCGTCTTCTTGACGGTCAAAAAATTCCGTTGTTTTTTTTTTACGGCATTTTGGCGCAAAAATCCCGTTTTTTTATCGTATTTTTGGCATCTAAAATATTTTTTTTTTACAGATTTTAGCGCCAATAACGTTATCTCGCCTCTGACGCTAAAATAAGGTTTTTTTCTTTTTTTTACGGGATTTTTGGCGCAAAATACGTTTTTTTACGTTTTTTGACACTAAAATATATTTTTTTTTTACTGATTTTGCCGCTACTACGTAATCTGCTTCTGACGCTCCAAAATACGGTTTTTTACAGGACTTTTTGAGCGCCAATAAATAAAAATCCAGTTTTTTTTACGTTTTTTGACTGTAATAATAATTTTTTTTTTACTGATTTTGGCGCTTAATAACGTTTTTATCTCGATTCTGACGCCAAAATGCGTTTTTTACGAGTTTTTGGCACAAGAAATCCCATTTTTTATGGGCTTTGGTGGCCAACAATACGTATCCTTTACAGATTTGGCGCTAATAAAGTGATCTAGCTTTTGACGCAAATAAATAACTTTTACGGATTTCGGCACCAGAATACCGAATTTTTGACGGTTTGGGGGGCTTAGTTCAATATTCTTTGAAAAATTTGCCCCGCCCTTAATTAAACTGATTCTCGCCTTCTGGACACTAAAAATATTTTTTTTTTACGGAATTTGGGCAATAATCGCGTTTTTGGGAGTTGGCACGCCTAAAATCCTTTTTATTTATCAGATTTTGATGCTCATACAGTTATTCTTGCTGTATGGGGAAGATAATGTGGGTTTTGTGGATTTTGGTTGCAAGAATTCTGGTGCAATATTTAATTAAATTGCAGTTAGCACGCTAGCAGCCAGCAACAAAAATGGACAATGTACTCCCTCCAATGGCTACATTGATCTAAAGGAAGTGACTACTTTAACAGTGTTTCTCCTGTATTAGGGGTGTAACTTACATCCAAATGGCTTAATTTGTGCATACATTAAAATATAACAGAGTCAAAAGGGACCGCTCAAAAAAAAGACGCTCTCAAATAAAAACGAAAAACGCATCCAAAAAAAAAAACACGGACGTTTTTTCTGCTGCTTTTGACAGGCATTTGGACTGAAAACTCAGTTTTCATGAACGTTTTTTGTATTTCGTTTTCAGGTCGTTTTTTTTGTCCCCTGCAGTGTAGACATAGCCTTTACTACCTAGTTATCTGACATTTTGCTCTGTGTAGCCCATTAGTAACTGTAGTATAACATATATAAAAACTGTCTAGGGGTATGATCACACAATGATTTTGGCATGCTGCAAATTTCAACAAGGAACCCATGTGGAATGCGATTTTAAAATGTGCCTTCTGTGTGGATTTCAGACACATATTGAATAATATAGATGTGGTTTTGATGCTATCTTTTTAAGTGAATTTTCAGTGTGGATTTGTTTGGGGCTTTTGTTCCCAGATTGGACGATCCAATCAGCATCCAAATAGTTTGATGTGGATTTTACACTGATTTTCAGCTTCCCAGTAACTTCAATGGGAAGACTCCGTGTTGATTCAAGAAATAACATGTCGCTTATTTTTTTTTTTTTTTGGCTGCTATTTTGAAATCTGTGTTGGGAAAATCAACATTATCTTCACAGACTCCCTGATTTCCCAGTTAAAACAAAGGGATGTGGATTGCAATCAGATTTAGACACAGAATAAAATGAGGATTTAGCACTGAATTTGTCTTAAATCTGTGTCCGAGTGATTTCAATAGGAAATCATGCCACTTCTTGAATCAGATTAAGCCGTGAAATGTGCGCTGAATCTTTCCATTAAAGTTAATGTAAAGGTGAATATAAGCATCAAATCAGCGTGCAATCAGCATTAACCCTTTAAGGACCTTGCGGGTTTTGTTTGGTTGACACATTTGTTTTTAACGCCTTGTGTTCCAGTAGCCATGACTTTTTCATTTCTCCAGCTACCTAGACAAATGAGGGCTTTTATTTTGCAGGACAAGATGTAGTTTCTAATGGAATATACTGGCAAAAAAAATTCTAAGTGGGTCAAAAAGAGAAAAAAACATATTAGCACCATGTTTGCAGATTTTTTTCTTAAGCCGCTAACTTTTCGATGATGTGTCATCGGTATTCTACAAGTTGATATGGATTTCCTCGTTGGCTAAAACCAAACATGAATGGGTTTTCATTTTGTTTTGGGTGTTTTTTTTTTTTTTATACCGTAAAAAAAAAAATCCAAACATTTTTAACTTTGATATTTGCTTCGTGGTCAGTTTTGCTGCGACAATTAACTTTTTGTGTACTAAAACCACCTACTTTTCTTTGAGTAGGGTGAATTTTTTTTTGTGCGGTTCTCTGAAGTGTACATTTTTATTGGTATACCAGTTTGGATACATGTAAACTTTTTTGATCACTTTGATTCCCAAGTTTTTAGGGGATGTGAAATTAAACCAAAAATCGCAATTTTGGCATGGGTAATTTTTTTTCTTCTATGGTGTTCGCGCGTACGGGATAAGAACGTTGGTATATTTTAATTGATCGGACTTTTTTCTGAACAATGCAATCCAAATCTTTGGTGTAACTTTTTTATTTATTTGTTTTTTATTGGTTTAAAACTGGCAAAAGGTGGGAGATTTGAACTTTTAATATGTTTTTTTTTTTTTTACACCTTTAAACATTTTTTTATACTTTAACTTTGATTCCCACTAGGGGACATGAACCTCGCTACAGGGCTGATTATTTTTACTAGCCATCTATTTCATTGTTAATGGGACAATGTATTAGGGTGTACAAAGGCAGGAAGTAGTGAAACAAAAAACATGGCGGCGATGGAAGCCTCCACAATCTCCTAGTGGGGACCCCGATCGGAGTGAGGAACGGTGCATTTCATTTAGACGCCACGTCGGCGATTGCCGTGGCATCTAAAAGGTTAAACAGCACAGGATGGCACCGGCTCCATCCCGAGTTGTAACTGACAGGTGTTACCTGCAGTTAGCAGCCATCACCCACCAGCAATGATCCCGCTACAAAGCCCCTTACCAACACTGGGACGTAGGTTTACGTCAGTGTCCTTAAGGGGTTGTTTTTAATTTTTAATAAGGATTGTTCCCTCTATAAAGATTAGGCATTACTGTTTTAACGATGAATGGTATCGGTTATAATCACCACTTGTTTGCCAAATACACAGAGATTATTCTGTCTTTTTGATTGTTTTCGCCTCTCTGGGGACTCTAGGTTATGGTACTAGGTAGAATTTTATGCTTAACTCTGGAGGTTTTTTCGTTTGTCGATCCCTCGGTCTCTCCTCTCCTTTTCTCTCTCGTGCACTTTGGTCGTTGATATGTAGAAGAATCGAGGGAGGTGACGTCGAGCAACAGGTCAGCACTCGCAAGAGCGCGCAGCAGCGCTTAAGGAGGGGTGTTGGGCTCGGACGCGATCTAATGTTGACGTGATTGGGGATCTCCTCTAGAAAAATGGGGTATTTAAGATCACTTTTCTAAATATTTTTGAATGTTGGATTGATCTCTCTATAGTGTGAGAGCCTCTTGGAGACGCTATAGCTCTCTGTTCTTAAGATTGTGCCTTGCGATTTCTCTGACAGTGTGTACATTGTAGTCATCGGAGCCAGGAGTCTGTACACGAAGTCTGCTTCTGGCGAGCACTTGGCGTGTTGTAGCAGATACTGTCTTAGATCCTGATGGTCAGGGAGGTTGAAAGTATTGAGTTACGAGGTCTTTTCGAAGGGACTTGGGCGAGGAACAGATTCTTGTATCTTTTGTATAGAGAATCCTCTGGTTGTATTGGTAATTTTTTGAGTGATTATAGTAGCTTGATTTGCCTCTCTATGGCTCAGCTTTGCACCTTCTCTTGTCGTCCTCATGTCAGCGTTCTGGAATGGAATTGAAGAGACGAGGCTGCCTGCTGAGTCTATTTGTACTCTTCGCGGGTACCGGAAGCAGAATATAGTGAAGGTGAAGTTTGGGGAATTAATAAATGCGCAGTATAGCTTGTCACAGTTGTACTCTTCGTTGGATTAGAAAAACAATGTTTGATAACTGCAGAGACACTGAGATATCAAGGTAAACGTGCATGGGAGTGGAGCGATAGACAATCACAGTGAAGGTACCTTGCTCTTTTTTAAACGCAGAAGAAACACAACGCCCCTTTTTTCAGGCACCTGTCGAGAGTGGGGTTGAGTATCAGCCTGTTGTTGGTTAGGAAGTCAATGTCTCTTTCTTGGCAAAACCCTTTAGAGCACGCAAATGCTTCTAATACAATCATAAGGAGTGAATATTGTTTTGAAGTGATTGTACTTTTAGCTCTAAGCTTTCTGCGCTATGCATAAACACTTTCCTGCTCTCTGGTCCACTTAGAAGAGCTTGGAAAATTTGGAGCTGATATGCTTAATAATACTACTGAACCACCACAGTGTAACCGAGATAGAGACAGGATGCATGGACTCTAAAGCTGCGTTTTTGGCTCTATTGTTAACATCTTGGTGTTAGAATTTCCCTTACCACTCGTATTTTATGTAGTGTCAAGCTGATTTTTTGATGGTGGGGCACACCCGGTACTTTGGCTCAATCATTGGATTCTTCCCTGTCGCCCCATCATCTACCGCTGCGCAAACCAAACCACCCATACTTCCCCTCTCCTTCCAACAAACCACACCTGAAAAATTTGCTTAAAAAAATGAGTGTCAAATCCACGTCTACATTTTAGAATTCCCATCTGAAATCCATGCAAAAAGGCTCAGATTTAAGATGTTGATTCTATAAAGATTCTTAGTTGAAAATTAAAAGGAACCCTGTCACATGAAAATATGGTATGATCTGCCAGCATCATGTTTTAGAGTGGGAGGAAATGAACAGATTGATATGTTTGTGTATAAAATAAATTCCATTTAGCTAGTATTACATTCATTGAAATCTCTACACATTCTGGACTCAGAACTAGTGACATCTTTCTCTGTGTGAGTTTAATAAGATGTACTGGGTGTAGGACCGACCCACTGGTCTTCTAAGCAGAAACAGGGACAGAGATATCATTGGAGTTGAGTTAAAGTTAATAGTTTCGTGTAGTGTTGAATCTTTTTCTACAAAACTATATGTCAATATTCGGAGTGCCGGAGCAGAAAAGACTGTTTGTTCAACACAACAGGTTCGCTCTTAACATGCAAAAACTGTATTGTGACCCTACAAGTAGAACAGTCTTTGTTGCACATAACAGCCAATCAATGCCCAGCTGTCATTTTTTCACAGCAGTATAAGAAATGAAGGCTGAGCTCTGGTCATTCGCTATGAGCAACAAATACAGTCTTTCTGCCAGGCAGTTTCTTAAATGTTTCCCATGTTTTTCAAAATCCAGTAATCAGGCTCCTGTCATTAGAAGCCGGCCCTTTAATGGAGTTACTTTACCCCAGATACTTCGATAATTGCAATTATTGCGTTTGACCATCACATCGTTCAATCATCCTGTGTGATGAGTTCCCATTTCAAATCTTCTCCTGAACCCAAAACATTCATCATGTCTACGTCCAATCACTCATCCTGAGAAAGAACCAGGGGGCTTCCTATTAATACTTAATGTATAGAGATTTCCCTGTCCTCATGTGGCCGTGCTGTATTGCATTGTAAAATCGTATAACTGTGCACATTATTCTCTTTAGTATCATGCTCACAAAAAAATCTCCTTTGGACAGACATAATGTCCAAAAATAAAAAAAATGATCTAAAGTGGATTATTGTGTAGCTATCATTAAGATGGATGGTCATCCCTGTACTGAATGGATGCGTGAGGCCAACCAGAATGGCTCCCTGTTCTGGCTCATACAATAGAAATTGTAGTGGGGTATCTCAAGGTTCGGACTTCCCACTCCCCTTTTCCTCCTCACCCCTCCCCTTGTGAATCCCCTTGAGAATTCCCTGGTGGGCTACTGAGAATAGTAGGCCTGGGGATGCTTTTCAGGAAGAAAGGCAAAGAAATGGGCAGACAGCAAGAGTCATGTTCTGCATGTGCAGTCATGTACAGAACCTGTGAGATCAACTTCACTGGTGGGCCCCAAGAATCAACTCCACTGGTGGGTCACAAGAGTCAACTCCACTGGTGGGCCCCAAGAATCAACTCCACTGATGGGCTCCAAGAATCAACTTTAATGGTGGGCTCCAAGAATCAACTCCACTGGTGGGCCCCAAGAATCAACTACACTGGTGGGCCCCACGAATCAACTCCACTGGTTGGCCCTAAGAATCAACTCCACTGGTTGGCCCCAAGAATCAACTCCACTGGTAGGCCCCAAGAATCAACTCCACTGATAGGCCCCAAGAATCAACTTTAATGGTGGGCTCCAAGAATCAATTCCATTGGTAGGCTTCAAGAATCAACTCCATTGATGGGCCTCAAGAATCAACATTAATGGTGGGCTCAAATAATCAATTCCAGTGGTGGCCTCCGAGAATCAACTCCACTGGTGGGCCCCAAGAATCAACCTCACTGTTGGCTCCAAGAACCAACTCCACTGGTGGGCTTCAAGAATCAACTCTACTGGTGGGTCCCAAGAATCAAATAATCAAATCCACTGGTGGACCCCAAGAATCAACTATACTGTTGGGCTTCAAGAATCAACTCCACTGGTGGAATTCAAGAATCAACTCTACTGGTGGGTCCCAAGAATCAAATAATCAAATCCACTGGTGGACCCCAAGAATCAACTATACTGTTGGGCTTCAAGAATCAACTTCACTGGTGGACTTCAAGAATCAACTCTACTGGTGGGTCCCAAGAATCAAATAATCAAATCCACTGGTGGGCCCCAAGAATCAACTCCACTGGTTGGCCCCAAGAATAAACTCCACTGGTAGGCCCCAAGAATCAACTCAAATGGTTGGCCCCAAGAATCAACTCCACTGGTAGGCCCTAAGAATCAACTCCACTGGTAGGCCCCAATAATCAACTCCACTGGTAGGCCTCCGAGAATCAACTCCACTGATAGGCCCCAAGAATCAACTTTGATGGTGGGCTCCAAGAATCAATTCCATTGGTAGGCTTCAAGAATCAACTCCATTGATGGGCCTCAAGAATAAACATTAATGTTGGGCTCAAACAATCAATTCCAGTGGTGACCTCTGAGAATCAACTCCACTGGTGGGCCCCAGGAATCAACTCTACTGTTGGGCTTCAAGAATCAACTCCACTAGTGGGCTTCAAGAATCAACTCCACTGGTGGGTCCCAAGAATCAACTGTAATGGTGGGCTCAAAGAATTAATACCACTGGTGGCTTCAGGCATTGGGTACCAACAAAGATATCCTTATATTCTAGCAAAATTTGCAGCTAAATCCTCATCATTTTTGCAGCAACATCAATGCTTCCAAAGTAGTTTGTGTGGATTTTTCTACATTCTGCATTTAATGCTTTTTCCTTCTAAATTCAATATCAAAAAATTCACCGGAAAAATTGGTTGGTGCAGGTTTTAAAGTGCAGATTTCACTACAGAAATGCTGCTTATTTAGCTGCAGTTTTTGCTGTGTAATTTTCTGAAGATCTGATTTTTTTCCCTGGGTTCACACAATGTTTTTTTAAAACACATTTTTAATTTGATTCATAAAATGCACATTTTACACCCACATAACGCACTAAAATACGTATCAAAAATACAACAATAGTGCCCCATTGTTTTGTATTGCTATCTATTATTGTAATGCATGTTTTATGTTTGTAATTTTTCAATGAAAAGTCAATGGAGATTGCATTATATGCACCAAATTACACATGTATTTTGTTGACTCTTATTTCATTGCACATTTTGTGGTGCAATGCATCAAAAACAATGAAGATCCCTGCATTAAATAATGCATGAAAATATTCATCACAAATTCAAAGCAAATGAAGAAAAACAAAAAAGTGCATGAAAACATGTTTTTTTTCTGTGATAAAAGTGCTTATTTCACTGCAAAATTTTGAGCCTAATGCTGAATGCACATGGTACAAACTTGCTGTGAAAATTTTCCGCTAAAAATCCCCAGGTAAATATTTGCAACAGATTGTACAGATTTAACCCCATTTAAGTTAATGTGGTTAAATACGAAGTAAATACACAATAGAAGTTGTCATGTTGTGGAATTAAAATTCTGAACGGCAGCTAAATATCCATGCAGAAAATGTCCATGCCATGTGGGCATGATATTTGTAAAATAACGTTCACATGACTGTTTCATGCAGAAAATCCACAGTAAATCTGTTCTGTGTGTATTCACCGTAAGGTTACATCCATACAACAAAGGTCAAAATACTCGTTGGATTCTGAATCCTAAGACTGTGTCATCCAACTAATATACAGTAATTAAATTCAAAAAGTGAAAATCAAATATTATACAGAGTCATTACAAACAGACTGAACTTTTTCAAGAGTTTATTTATGTTAATCTTGATAATTATGGCTTAGGGCTTGTTCACACGACATTTTTGTGATCCGTTTTACGGATCCGCAAGACGGATCTAACAATTGTCAGTGTGATTAACATTGAGTTCAATGGCAAAAGCGCATCGCCGTTCCCACGAGAGATCGGCAATGCGCTTTTGAGAGCTCTCCTGCACTGCGCTTTTCGCATCCGCTTTAAGAATTGACATGTCAATTCTTCTTGCGTTCTACGCAAGTGAGAGCCCATAGGAGATAATGGAGTCCGCTTTTGGCACCTGTCCAAAAGCGCTCCACACTCCAGGTACGTATCAGCTGTGCTTTGCATCCTGAAAGCGGATGCGAAAAGCGCAGTGAGCAGCTGCAGGTGGATCGTCGGTGAGCGGGGCTGGATCTCGGGACCGCCACGGCTGCAGGTTGATCGGCGCACGGCTGGATCGCGGGACCGGCGGACGGCGGGGCTAGATCGGCTGGACCGGCGTGGATGAATGGAGCTGCAGGTGGATAGGCGACCGGCAGGGCTAGATTGGCGGGACCGGCGCGGATGAATGGAGCTGCAGGTGGATCGGCGCACGGCGCGGCTGGATCGCGGGACTGGCGGACGGCGGGGCTAGATCGGCGGGACCGGCACGGATGAATGGAGCTGCAGGTGGATCAGCGACCTGCGCTGCAGGTGGGGCACGGAGCTAATGAATGGAGCAGGGGCACGGAGCTAATGAATGGAGCAGGGGCATGGAGCTAATGAATGGAGCAGGGGCATGGAGCTAATGAATGGAGCAGGGGCACGGAGCTAATGAATGGAGCAGGGGCACGGAGCTAATGAATGGAGCAGGGGCACGGAGCTAATGAATGGAGCAGGGGCACGGAGCTAATGAATGGAGCAGGGGCACGGAGCTAATGAGAGAGAGAGATTTTTGTGTTGACGAAAACGTATCCGGAAAGCGGATGCGTACAACGCACGGCAAAAAGCATTGAAAACGGATCCTAATAAAGTATCAACTGCTGCGTTTATCGGATCCACTTTCTGGATGCGCTTTTCAACTGTCAAAAACGGATCCGTAAAAAGGATCCAAAACGTCGTGTGAACAAGCCCTTACAGCCTAGAAAAACCCAGAAGGCATTATCTCAGAAAATTAGAACAATTAACCCAAAACACCTGCAAAGGCTTCCTAAGCATTTAAAAGGTCCCTTAGTCTAGCTCAGTAGGCAACACAAACATGAGGAAGACTGCTGATTTGACAGATGTCCACTAGGCAATCACTGATACACTCCACTTGGAGGGTAAGCCACAAAAGGTCATTGCTAAAGAAGCTGGCTGTTCACAGAGTGCTGTATCAAAGCATATTATTAGAAAGTTGAGTGAAATGAAAAAGTGTGGTAGAAAAAGGTGCACAAGCAAGCGGGATAACCGCAGCCTTTATAGGATTATTAAGAAACGGCCATTCAAAAATTTGGGGGAGATTCACAAGGAGTGGACTGCTGCTGGAGTCAGTACTTCAAGAGCCACCACACACAGACGTATCCAGGACATGGGTTACAAGTGTTGCATTTCATGTGTCAAGCCACACATGGCCAATGCCAGAAGCATCTTACCTGGACCAAGGAGAAAAAGAACTGGACTGTTGCTCATTGGTACAAGGTGTTGTTTTCAGATGAAAGTCAAATTTTGCATTTCGTTTGGAAATCAAGGTCCCAGAGTCTGGAGGAAGAGTGGAGAGACACACAATCCAAGCTGCTTGAGGTCTAGTGTGAAGTTTCCACAATGGTGATGGTTTGGGGAGCCATGTCATCTGCTGGTGTAGGTCCACTGTGTTTTATCAAGACCAAAGTCAGCACAGCCGTCTGCAGGGAAAGAGCTCTTCATGCTTCGCTCTGCTAAAAAGCTTTTTGGAGATGGAATTTTCATTTTCCAGCAGGACTTGGCACCTTTCCACATTGCCAAAAGTACCAATACCTGCTGGTTTAAATTAATAATCACAGTATCACTGTGCTTGATTGGCCAGAAAACTCGCCAGACCTTAACCCCTGACAGCATTTATGGGGTATTGTCAAGAGGAAGATGAGAGACACCAGACCCAACAGTAAAGACGAGCTGAAGGCTGCTATCAAAGCAATCTGGGCTTCCATAACACTTCTGCAGTGCCACCGGTTGATCGCCTCCATGCCTCATTCATGCAAAAGGAGCCCCAACCAAGTATTGAGTGCAATAACTGTACATACTTTTCATTTGGCCGACATTTCTGTGTTCCAAACATTTTTTACAGGTGGTCTTATATGATCTTCTAATTTTCTGAGATAATGACTTTTGGGTTTTCCTTGACTGTAAGGAGCCATAGTCATCAAGATTAACATAAATAAACACTTGAAAAAGTTCACCCTGTTTGCAATGACTATATAATATATGAGTTTCACTTTTTTAAATTTAATTTGTTAAATAAAATAACTTTTGGCTGATATCCTAATTTATTTAGAAGCACCTGTATGAAAGATATTTAACACAAGAACCTGAGGATTTCTAACTCGGTTTTCGTCATTTAGTGCATTTTTGGCGGGTTTTTTTGCATTTTTTGGCGTGTATTTTTGTTGGATTTTGACGCATTTCTCAGATTAAGTTTTTCAATCATTTTTGCATCATAGACCACTATTGAGCTTTTGGACACTGATCCGCGCCAACAAACGTACACAAAGCTTTGACATTTTTCTTACTATCCCATTGACTTCAATAGTAAATTTTTAAGATTGAGCATGTTCTAAGTTTTTTGATAAAACAGAGGTTTTGAAATCCAACCTCAGAACAGGGATTTCCGAACTGAAAATGCTTGCCGTGTAGATGGATCATAATAGAGAAACTGTGACTGCAAACTGCTTTTACCCCAATAGGAAATATTAACTGGGGTTGTCTTCATGGAACAACCCTTCTATGTGGGACCTGTCTACACTGCCCTTTCTGAGGCAGCGTAAAGTCATGACAGACATGCTGATTTCAGTGATCTGTGACATATGTGTGAATATTTAGTGAATTGGAAATATGACAATTCAATAGTTGCAGTGTACTGCGATTGCTGTGAGGCAGGAGTCTGATGTGTTTATGAGATACAGGCCCCCTGCACCTTGACAGATTTCTACCTGTGACGATGCAAAGAAAAAAGTCGTGTGATTTTGCTGGTGATTGGCTAGGGAAGCCTGCTCCTTATAAATACATTGGTCTCCTGCCTCATATCACTGGTATCACACTGTAACTATTAAACAGTTAGTTCTCCAAAATGGCTGCCGGTCGTCTAGCACGCAGACCACAATGATGTAAATGGTGGCTTCTCATCTCCCTTCTCATCTCCCTTAAATGTGCCTGGAGTTGTGTGGCATTCATAATTTGGGGCCGCAGGGCAGGGCGTAGATATAGGGGGTGCAACGGTAGCAGTCGCTACCAGGCCCTGCAGCCTGAGGGGGCCCAAAAGCCCTCTTGCCACATAGGAAGATACCAGCATTGTAAATGGCACATGGTAGCTGGGGGGCCCATTTCACTTTTTGCACTAGGGCCCCGGAGCTTCAAGTTATGCCTCTGCTGCAGGGCATATTTTTTTACAATGAAGGGGTCATCAGTGTGTGATGGAGTCAAAGGACGTCCACTTCTTTGCATTTCTATGACTCTTCCAGTCTCTTTATTGCAACCTGCTGATGACACTCTGTGACACTCTAAGCTCAGTGGTCACCTCGGTCTGATAGCATCCTGCTTGAAGCTTCACAATGGCGAGGTACTGTTGATCAATTGTAAAGTGTTGTCTTTGTCTCATAATGTCAAAATGTGAACAGCATAGTAAGGAGGACTGTTTAAATCCCAATTCAATTTCTTCTTTTAAATTATTTGGGAGATTCAGGCATCAAAACACCTCTTGGGAATTTTGCCATTAAGCTTTTTGTTAGAGATCAGCAAGTTGTGCAAAAAATTCTGAAACAATGAACAGTTTGACATGTGCATTCTAAAGTTAAGAAATCGTCTCATTTAGTTAATTTAAAAAGCATTTCAAGAAATTTTATGTTCATCTTAAACTTTCTACCAAAAGTTAAATATTAACTTAGATAAACAAGCTCCTGTGCTGGAAATAACACTCAGCAAGGAATGAGTCACTATGGTCAGACCGGGTAGCTAGAGCAATGAGAGCAAAGAGAAGTGGTTGTCACCTATGGAAGCTTGTAATGTATTCATTAACAGTTTTTATTTACTGCATGTTGCAAAAGTTTTCATACCCCTTGAACTGTTCCTCATTTTCAAATGTTATGGCTAAGGGTGTAACTAGAAAAGACTAGGCCCCATAACAAGCTTTTGGATGGGGCTCCCTTGACCATGAACCTTTGCTGATGCCCATTAATAATAGTCATGCAGTTACTAGATAATACATGGAGCAAATACCTCACCACACATATACCCATCATACTGCTACCAAACAAATTCCACTATGCTAAGACCAACATTACCAATAACACCATTACATAAGGACATGATTATACCGCCCGAACACAACCACAAATAACCACCACTTAGTGACGGAATAATACCCCTTATACTATTATTGAATTAAGATCAGTATGCAAAGACCAGTATTACTGGCATATAGTGAACATATAGTGGTAGAAACCAGTGTATACAGGCTCTGAAGACTGCATATTACTGACATACAATGATCATATAGTAATAGAAACCAGTTGTACACAGGCTCTGCAGACTGTATGTTACCTCCATACAGTTCCTATTTAGTGGTAGGTATCAGTGTACACAGGCTCTGCTGACTGTATATTACCTTCGTACAGTGACCATATAGTGGTAGGTGCCAGTGTACACAGACTCCGCAGACTGTATATTACCTCCATAAAGTACCCATATAGTGGTAGATACCAGTGTCCATAGGCTCTGCAGAGAGTATATTACCACCATACAATGACCATATAGTGGTAAGTACTAGTGTATACAAACTCTGCAGACTGTATATTACCTCCATAAAGTGACCTTATAGTGATAGGTACCAGTTTACACAGGCTTTACAGACATATAAGTGATTTGTCATTCACTTTGCCTTTTCTTCTGCATCTGGTTAAAACCTCCATGATGATTTCTCCCGGCCACCACTCGTCCCTGCAGATTTGGACACAAATATCTTAGAATTCTCACTTTTCCAACACCTCCCTTACTATCCCCCACTTCATTACACATGATAGATAAGGCCCCAGCTTGTAGGTAGGCAAAGATAGGGCCTATTATTTAAAGGGAATATGTCGGCAATTTTTTTTTTTTTACTTATTAAATTAAGCCCCTGATCCATATTCTTTTCCTCTCAGTCGTTTTTATTTCCCAATTGTAGATTTCTCAATTCGGCTGTCTATATATGATTGTGGGGAAGACATTCTTGCTTGCACTGCTTTAACAACAGTCAGAGAGATACTTTACAGCAGCTTCATGTCCATAGGATTCTTAAGATAGTTTCTGTCCCATAGACGTCTATAGGATAGTTTTCACTGTGAAGGGAGGGGAGAGGGGGAGCTGTGACATCTCCTCTTGTGACTGGTGGATTCTGTGTTATCTGTATCTGGTGTCTCCTTTCAGTTTGATCCTGCTCTTACTGATAATGAGCAGACAGTGCTGAAAAGATCTCTAAACAGAACAGGAAGTGGCCAAAGTGAAAACTGCAGAATTATTAAAAAAATATTGAAAGTGATCTGGAAAATTAAAACAAATATAACCAAAAATTCCTAAAAAACGTGTTTAACATAAAAATGTGAGTTAAACAATAAGTCATTTTTTGATGACACATTCCCTTTAAAGAAAGAAAAAATAAACTCACCTCTCTCCCTAACCCCGCCCCCACATGACGAGCGGCAGGCCGGCATCTCACTGCGAATCCCAGCGTAAGCGGCGGAATGATGTGACGACATTGTGCTGCCTATGTCGGCACAAGTGACCGATGCCTAGTAGGCCTAAGGCCTTAGACTTGCCAGGCTGAATAGCAGAGACAGTGTAGTCCTGTGACAACGGGGCCCGCAGCAGCTACTACGGCTGCTGTGACGGTAGTTCCGCCCCTTATTACAGCCACAAATTTAAAAGTATTTTTTTGACATTTTATTTCATAGAGCAACACAAAGTAGCAATTATTTGTAAAGCGTAAAGAAAATGTTTCATACTTTTCCAAACTGAAAAGTGTGGGGTGCATACAGTATGTATTCAGACTCCTGAGTCAGTACTTTGTAGGACCACCTTTAGGTGCATTGACAGTTGCAGTCATTGCCCATTCTCCCTTTCAAAGTAGCTGTAGCTCAGGCAGATTGGCTGGCGAACGTTAAACATAAAAAAAAAAAAAATTGTCTGACAATCAGAAGACCTTAAAAAAAGGAAACCTGAAGTTTAATTACTTTTCAAAAATGCCTCTGTGGCTGCTGATGCTCCCTGCTGTTTCTTTGGGTCAGAAGAAACTGTTCCCATCTAGGTAATTATATTTTCCAAACTCCTAAAGAGGTTTTCTTACCATGCTGTTTGAAAGAGCCAGCTATACACAGTTGGCTTCAGGCTCACACTTCCTTGTTAGGCTGTGGGTGGTTCTACAGTACTGATTGGCATATCAAAATTTCACATAGATAAAGAAAAAAAGATGTTCACCCATACAGTGAAGGAAATAATTATTTGATCCCTTGCTGATTCTGTAAATTTGCCCACTGTCAAAGACATGAACAGTCTATAATTTTAAGGGTAGGTTAATTTTAACATTGAGAAATAGAATATCCAAAATAAAATCCAGAAAATTACATTGTATAAGTTATATACATTTATTTGCATTTTGCTGAGAGAATTAAGTATTTGATCTCCCACCAACCATTAAGACTTCTGGCTCCTACAGACCAGTTAGATGCACCTAATCAACTCATTACCTGCATTATAAACATCTGTCTTAAATAGTCACCTTTATAAAAGACTCCTGTCCACAGACTCTATCAGTCAGACTCTAACCTCTACAACATGTACAAGACCAAAGAGCTTTCTAAGGATGTTAGGGACAAGACCTGCACAAAGCTTGAATGGACTGCAAAACCATAAGTAAGACACTGGGTGAGAAGGAGACAACTGTTGGTGCAATAGTAAGAAAATGGAAGAAATGACTGTCAATCGACATCGATCTGGGGCACCGTGCAAAATCTCACCTCATCCTTGATCATGAGGAAGGTGAGAGATCAGCCTAAAACTACACAGTGGCAACTTGTTAATGATCTCAAGGCAGCTGGAACCACAGTCACAAAGAAAACTATTGATAACAGTTTATTGATAACAGATAAAATCCTGCATTGTCCGCAAGGTCCCCCTACTCAAGAAGGCACATTTGCAGGCCCGTCTGAAGTTTGCCAATGAACACCTGGATGATTCTGTGAGTGATTGGAAGAAGGTGCTGTGGTCAGATGAGACAAAAATTGAGCTCTTTGGCATTAACTCAGGTCACCGTGTTTGGAGGAAGAGAAATTCTGCCTATGACCCAAAGAACACCATCCCCACTGTCAAGAATGGAGGTGGAAACGTTATGTTTTGGGGGTGTTTCTCTGCTAAGGGCACAGGACTACTTCACCACATCAATGGGAGAATGGATGGAGCCACGTACCGTAAAATCCTGAGTGACAACCTCCTTCCCTCCACCAGGACATTAAAAATGGATTGTGGTTGGGTCTTCCAGCAAGACAATGACACAACACAGGCCATACTTACAGCTCAATGGCTGAACTAAGGACTGAACCCAGTAGGAGGCAACACAGGCCCCAGTGCTACTTGGGAAAGATAAATAGGTGCAGGTAATTGCTGAGCAGTAGCTCACACACCCCTCCACTAGGGGAACAATTAGATGATAAAAAAACTACACACTAAACTGATACCTGTTCACACCAGCATGCAGAAAAGCCACAGTATACTACATGGGGAGACTGCACAAATGCAAAAATACCGATAGGACAACCATTCACACACATTCTATACATGAGGGGGGTGGTTGCTGGTATTATAATTGCATATAGATAAGGCGATACAGAAGGGTGCCATTAATGCAGATATGTGTGTTGCACCATGCTGGCTTACAACTTATTGATTATGCCCATACAATTCAATTGGGCAGGCTTCCCAGCACTTTCTAGGTGTCCCAACACAAAATACAGACACCCTCCGCTCCCCAGTACTTTTGGGCAGATAAAAATTACATACTGGAAAAACATTAAATATGAGATATTAGTTGATACGGTGGCCACTATACAAAAGCTCATGAGCCCCGTCATGGCTCCTCATTTCTTGTGAGTCCCTACACTAACAATAAACATAAAAACACAGAAAAATGGGACATTACTTAATCAAAAACACTCTGAATGAATCTGTATGGTTGGACAGGGTAGTTGGAGCAGAGAGAAGTAGTCAGTAATCTAGAAAATCTTGTATAAACAAGTAGGAGATAAAATCTCATCTATCTTCTAAACAAAGCACAATCAGAACAGCAATGTATTTGGTAATAGTCTTTATTTACCTTTGCCTTATTTAAAGCTGATCAATTTAGTGAGAATAAAACCCTTTTAAGAAGTAGTTGTTACAGAGAGGTTACCCACCTGTGGTTATTGATCAAGCATACCTACATGCACTAAAACATAATGGCACTAGACTACTGATCGTAATTAATGAAAATAAAAAAATCTCAGGATCTAATTATGAGAATAATTGCTAACTTTGATCAAGGATCCAGGGAAGGACGTGATATCCTAAATAAACAGAGACATTTTAGTGTCAGACAAAGATGTAAGAGGAGCCTTTTATAAGAGACCACAAATTACATTGAGATGGGCTAGGCCTTTGAGGGAGAGACTCATGCATAGATTTTACACCCTTTCCCTTCCCCAATGAAAACGGGAATGTGGCTTGATTGAAAAACTTTGGTGAGATTTGCATAGCTTGTCCAATGATAGAACAAACAAGATCTTTACCAGTTGTTCTATGGGTTTGACATATAGCCAGACGGATTTTGTGAATTGCAAGACTGAGGGTGTGGTATATGTGTAATTGTCCACTTAACTATGTTGGAGAGACCAAAAGACAATTCTGGCAAAAGATAGGTCACCATTTGGGTGACATAAATAAAAAGGGGAACCCACCGGGGGCACCCCATGCCGGGAACAACAAAAAGATAACCCCCTTTGGGTTTTTATTCATTTGGGCCTTGTAAACAAGCTTAAAATTAGTTTTCCTGGGAAAGGGGAAAAAAAAATATGAAAACCCAAAAGGAAAAAGAGTTTTTTAAACTAGGTTGAAAACCATAAGTCACAATGGCCTCAATGATAAAATTAAAATAGGGTTTCTTTATTTGACAACATGTTTTATTAGCCTCATTGATTGTTTTGTTTTGATGTATAATATTGGTGGCCATCGGGTCGTATTTTTTTCTACTTAACCCAACTTCATATCAAATACACAAATAATTAAATTGTCTAATTAAATTGATTCAGTTATATTTTTTTAAAATTACATTTTTAACCAGGGGGTTTAAATATAGGGATTTGCATAATTTTTTATTTTTTTATCGTATCTCTGTTTATAGTGACTATATAACTGGTGACCATATGAAGGTATATAGAGGCAATGCATATACTTATAGAATGTGGTAGATCCTGACTGTAATGTATGGATCTTGTACTATCTATTTAGAGACTTGTTTATATTGCCGATATTTATGCATAACGGACTGACAGTGTTGAGCGAGGGGGCGTTGGCTATCGAGATCGATCAAATAGACTAAGTGGGGGCCGCTATCGAAAGGGTTTTTTTCGATAGTAGCCAAATTATGCGCGATGACCATTAAAGCCCAAATGGGAAGCAACAACACCTCATTATTACACCCAAACAAGGCTGGAGAAGCAAAAAATTAACATCCACAAAAAGAAAAAGGATACGTGCTACTTTTAGGCAACACACTTGGGGTTATAAAATTTCACAAAAAAAAATCACAGCCCATTTACAAACCCCTGCCCTTTGCCCACACCCCTTACCCTTTTAAACCTGCATAAACCCAAAAATTTAAAAAATTGCCAAAGGCATTATGATTTGAACCATCAGGGTTACTTGAACTGGACATTGAATATCCCTGCCCCTGGAACCAGCATGACCCCCAAAACCCCTGCATAAACCCCCCCTTTTAAAAATTTCCCGAAAAAAGGAGTCTTTCAACCCCCAAATTTTAGTTAACGGACATTGACTATCCCTTTTCCTGGGCCACAGAAAGAGCCCCAAACCTCAGACCCCCACATTTAAAAAGTCCCGGGGGAAAAAGGGGAGTCTTTCAACCACCTTTTTAAAGTTTCATTTGGACATTGATTTAAAAACCCTTTGTCCGGGGCCCACAGCATGACCCAGGGCCGGATTTTACAGTGGGGGGTGAGAGCCCAGGCTGGCGCCCGGGCATCTTTTAAAACACGCGTTTAAAAATGCCCAAATGCCCGGCAGAAAACGAAAACTGTCGTGCTGAAGCAAGTGCGGAAGGGGAAGTTTTAGAACTCCAGCCTTCCTCTGTACACAGTAAAATTACCGGGTAGCGTTGCCCCTCCGTAGAGTCCCGGCCCAAATTTAGCTTAAATTTGGAAATATTTGGTGGTTAACGTTTCCCCCGTTTACCCCAGGTTTCCCCTTTATCTTGGTTTCCCTTTTTCTCATTTTACTCAACGTGCTGAGGAAAGGGCCCCTCGTACTTTGTTCTCTGTCCTGCTCCATACTCCATGTCCTCTGAATAACCTACAACGGGTCAAGTTTTCCTGTACCTCCTTGTACAATTCAGAAAATTTTTTTTAACAGTTTAATTTTGTAAAACAATTTTTTAGTATTTAAAAACAAGAAAAAAACTTTTTTAAAATGGGATGGAATCCCCCCAATGTCTTGTTTCTCTTTTTTTCTTTGTTTTAAAAGGGGTTGTCTAAATACAAGATTGATAGCTATTTAAAAAAGATTTTTTGAAAAAAACAAGTCATTTTGCAATTTTGTGTCCATTAACGGGTTTTCCAAACCATTCCTGTTTCTGACAGCACCACCCACCCTTAAAGCCACTTTTTAAAAAATTGGAAGAAAAAAATGTCGTTAGAAAAAACCCTTTTTAAAAATAGGACCTTTAGAAATAGCCCCCATGTCCCCGGAAAAAAAGCCCCCCAAAAATTCAAAGCATGACCCTTGAAAATTTTGGTAAATTTGGGTGAAGAAAAAATGTCGGGTTTTTAGAAAAAAACATTTTTTAGAATAGGACCTGTAGTAAAAGCTGAAAGCACAGCAAAACCCCCCCAAAAAATTTCAAAGCAGGGACCCTTGACCATTTTGGGGTCAATTGTGAAGAAAAAAATTTTCTGTTAAAAAACAACATTTTTTTATAATAGGACCTGTATTTTATTGCGAAATTTCAAAGCAAAATGCCCAAAAAAAAATTAATAAAAATGATTTTCCAGCCACTTTTTAAAAATTGGGAGGGAAAAAAGGGCCACTTAGAAGCCACATTTTTTTTTAAAAAAGGACCATGATTATTGCTAAAACCACAGCTACATGCCCCCCAAAAAAATTATAAATATGATTTCTCCCCACAATTAAAAAAATTTGTGAGGGAAAATTTCCACTTAGAAGCCCCATTTCTGTTCCAAAGGACGATAATTAAGCTTTTCCCAGCAACAAGACCCCAAAAAAATTATAAAAATGACTTCTCACCACTATTAAAAATTTTGAAGGGGAAAAGCCCCTTAGAAGTCACATTTTTTTGTTCCAAAGGGCCAAAGAATATTGCTGTAAACTCACAGCAAACATGACCTCAAAAAAACCCTTGACAATGCCCAAAAATTCTTAAGATAAAATGAGTAAATGGAATACGGTTTTTTGTCCCTGAAAACCCTTTCTGGGCTTTTAAAAGTCTCCTCACAAACAAAACCCGGGAAAATGAAAAATTTTTTGGAAAAAGAATAAAAATTGCAGTAAGAAATGATCAATTTTTAAAAAAAAATTTTTTAAAAGGACCCCTTTCTGTTTGAAAAGGAATGTGAAGTAGACTGGGAACTAATCGGGGACCTCGGGAATTGGGGCCAAAAAACATCATCAGAATCCATGCCTGATTCATCTTGATGAAAGTCAAACGATCCACATTATCGGTTTGGGAAAACCGGGTGCGGGTTTTTCTGTAATACTCCTCCAGCTGTGCGAAGGTCCGCTCAGATAAAACCTGGCTGCTGGGCATGGGCAAAACCCCTATGGCGTGAGAGCCAGCTCGGGCCAATCGTCCATTTTTGAAAACCCCCAAATCTAAAAGGGGGTCCGGAACACGCAAAAAAATCCCTGTTTAGGGCGCAGATAGTCTTTCACCATGATCTTAACTGGTCCCCTGTTTGGAAAGGGTGCCCTGCAAATTTCATGCGTTTTGGGGAGGTGGTAAACAAAGAAATTTCCAGAGTTTACCCATTAGGGGGGTTTTGCCACCTTGCCTTCTGGCCGCTGCCCTACTTTGGCCCTTTTACTTTCTGTCAAAGTCGCTTATGTTGTTCCACCTTTTTATTTGGGGGAAAGTGAAGCAGACGCAACAGATTCCCCCATTTGGGTGGTTGGGTGGAAGGAAAGTCTGATTTTTTTTTTGTACCGGGGATCCAGGGGGGTGGGCCCCCCAAAACTGTTGTTCATTTGAAAGGCCCTTTATGCCGGGGCAATTTTTGGGGGAAAAGGGGGCATCCAAGCACTCATGTGAAGATGGAGCCTTTATTTCCCAAGGGCCCCCTGGGTCGAGGGGGGCCACAAAAACTGATTTTTTTCCCATCTTCCTCCTCCGCCTCAAATTTCGGGGCCAACCTCTTTCCCAAAGGGAGGGGCGTCGGTTTAAAATCGGGGTCTAAGGAAAACCTTTCCCCCTCCTCCTCCTCCCCCCTCCTCCCCCGCGCCTCCGGGACAGCTTCAAAACATCCCCGCCCTTTCCTGAGATGATGCACCCTGAAGCTGATGCGGCCCCCCCTTGCACCAAACTCTGGACCCCGAACCAAAAGCCCAATGAAGACCGATGAAATTGTAAAATGTCCCGGGCCCCTTTTGGAAATTTTACGGGGAGAAAGGGCCCCCGTGTCCCATCCTGGTCCTTCCCCCCCTCCATCGCTGGGGGACCTGTTGTTTCAGAGTGTCCCAAAGATCGTTTCCAGAAATAAGATCACCACAATGGGTCATGCTGACAAGGGCATTTCCCCCACGAACCCTTTTGGTGGCTTCTTCAAAAATGGCAAAATGGTGCAAGGACTTTCAACCCTGCCTCCACTCCGTGTTCAACACCCCCGAGGTCCGTACCGGGTCTTGTTCAGGCCATGGGGCACTTCGTTTTCGTAAAAGGCAATTTCGCTTTCAGCCCCCCAATGGGGGAGCAGTGAGGGTGGAATTCCAGCGTTGCCCACGCAACAATGGGGACGGTTTTACGGGGAGGCCGACTGACCGCTAAAAAACCCGACCCAGGCCCGGGGGGAAGCAGGGGGCGAACGGCTGAAGTTTCGAACTCAGACCTCGAGCCTTCTTCAGCAGGGAGTTTTAAAACCCCGGTAGCCTTTAGAAATTTCGGGCGACAAGGGTTTATGACATTTGCCAGGCAAGGGAAAGTGCTCCAGCCTACCGATCTTAAGGGGGGCCCCCAAGATTTCGCCCGTTTTCGCACACCACCTTGCCTGGCACAAGGTTTTTCCCCGTCACCCAGGGCCAAACGCTCGGTTCCCCGTTTTCTTAAGGGGCCGCCACCAACTCCGACCTGTGTGGGACGGCTCCAAGGGAAAATTAATTTCAACATGGCCTGGGGCCTCTGGGGACGTGAAAGCCACCAGAAACCTTTGGGGGGGAAAAAAGCCCTGCCCCCCTCCCTCGGTTTTGAAGAGGGGTGCCGCCGAACCTGAAGGGGGCCACCTTTAAACCCCCAGGACACCCACCCAGCTCAAACCCCTTTAGCGTCACAGAGAAATGCGGCCTTGGCCCCTGCTTACTAGTCCATGTGTCGGTGGGGAGATGGACTTTTTTCCGGGCACAAGGGAAAAAAGACAACGCGCTTTAAAAAATTTTAGATACCCGTGGGTGGCCATGGAAAGGGGCGGCTTTTCTGGGAAAGAAATGCCTGCTCCCCCATCTGGTATTGGGGGGGAAGCCCAGGGCCATTTACGTGGCGGAACCCCTCCGTGTCCACCCGACAAAAGGCAACATTTTTCCCAAAGGGCCCAAAAACCCGGCAAAGCCGACATTCCGGCTTTTTGGGTTTTGGGAAAAGGTTTGGGTTAAAAATGTTTTTTTTCTGCCCCAAAAACCTGGGAAAACAGAAGGCTGGCGCTAGACGGCCCCCTGAAAGGGGTGCAGGCGTCAAACTGGCGGAAGGAAGGGAAAGGGGGAGGAAAGGGGCTCCCTTTGGGTGCTGGGGTACACCCGGGCGAAAGGTGGGGGCTGAAGCGGGGGCGAACCCTGACATGACTCTGAGAGACATGGGCAGCTGGGGGAACGCTTGGTGTGGCGGATGAGGGGGAGGGGAGACAGAGGGTGTGACAGTGGTTGAAGGCCCGGCGTCGGTCCGGCCTTTTTTGGCCAAATGTTCCCTCCATTTTAAAATCATGCATTCGCTTCATGGACTAAAAAAAACAAAGTTGGTGGGGGGTTAAACCACTTTAAAGGTTTTTTCCTCTACTTATGCGTTTTTCGGCAAAGGCGGGGAATGACTTTGGGTGGGGGAATCAGAGGCTTTGCCAAAGAAAAGGCCCCGGCTTGAGAGGTCCTGGACCTTTTTTACGGCGATAAGGGGAGGGGCGGGGTTTTGCGCTGACCGTGGCCCGGCGGAATCATATCCCGCGGCCTTTTTTCGCCGGGCCCCCTCCCTTTTTGTGGCGGGACCCGTATTGACCTACCCCCCATCGTCTTTTCCCCCTCCTCTCCCCGAGAATCGCCCCGCAAGCAAATTCGCGGAAAAGACCAGGATTTATCCCCCAAAAGTCCCCCATCATTCATCATCAACACGGTACTTGGGCGTCCTACTTTCTGCTCCAGAACTGCGGGCACAAGCAAGGGGCACTGCAAGGCTTTTCCAGGGCCGCCCGGGTTTTTTCCATTGAACCCGGGTTCCTTCACCTCCCTGATTTGGGAAACAGTAACTTTTGGGGGTCAAGCAGACTAAATCCCTCCTCTTGATCTTTAACATGCCTTCTGACCCCAACCCCCATTTTGTCATTTTAATTTTTAAATTTTTATTATTATTTATTTTAAAGGGGCCCTTTATTCCAGGGGGCTGTACATTCGAGGGGGGTTTCATAATTACATAAGTCCAAACGAGTACAGTTATAAGGGGGTAATGACAATTTTGGGATGACAGAGGGGGAGAGGACCCTTAAAACCCCCCCCGGGGTTACAATCTACAAGGGGGGGGAAGAGACAGGAGGTGAGGGGCAGACAAGTCTGTGGGGAAGAAGTGACAAGTTTATTGTAGGTTATATGCAAGCCTGAAGAAAATGGGTTTTAGGTTGCTTTTGAAGCTGGTGGAAAGTGGAGGAGAGTCTGATGTGTTGGGGCAGTGAGTTCCAGAGTGTGGGTGAAGCACGGGAGAAGTCTTGGAGACGGTTGTGTGAGAGCTGATAAGGTGAGAGCAGAGGAGAAGGTCCTGTGAGGAGCGGAGAGTGCGTGGGGGGAGATATTTGGAAATTAGGGCAGGATGTATGGAGGGGAGAGGTCATGGAGAGCCTTGTTAGGTCATGGTTAGTAGCTTGAAATGAATTCGCTGGGCAATGGGAAGCCAGTGAAGGGATTGGCAGAGGGGAGAGGCATAGTACAAGCGAGTAGAGAGGTGGATAAGACGTGCAGCAGAGTTAAGGATGGATTGGAGGGGAGCGAGGGTGCTAGCTGGGAGGCCACTGAGAAGGATGTTGCAGTAGTCTAGGCGGGAGATGACAAGGGCATGGACCAGCATTTTTGTAGTGTCATAGCCGAGGAATGAGCGGATGCGAGAGATGTTTTTCAGGTGGAGGCGGCAGGCAGAGGTGAGGGTTTGGATGTGTGGTTTGAAGATAAAGCAGAGTCTAGGATTACCCCAAGACAGCGGACTTGTGGGACGGTGAAAGTGTTAGAGCCGTTGACTGTAATAGAGAGATAAGGGGCAGGGGTAGAGTTGGATGGTGGAAAGATGATGAGTTCTGTTTTCTCCACATTTAGTTTTAGGAGACGTGATGAGAAGAAGGAGGAAATGGAGGACAGACAGTCAGGGATGAGTAGAGAAGTGACATCTGGGCCAGAGATGTAGAGTTGGGTATCATCAGCATACAGGTGGTAATGAAAGCCATGTGAGGCTATGAGCTGACCGAGGCCAAGGGTGTAGATAGAGAAGAGTAGTGGACCCAGGACTGACCCTTGGGGGACACCAACAGAGAGTGGCCGGAGGGAGGAGGTGGAGCAAGAATGAGAGATCGCTGAAAGTCGATCAGTGAGGTACGAGGTGAGATCCAGGTCATCCAAAGAGGTCTTCAGGACAATGGATTATCCACAGTGGTGGGTACACGAGTTGACATTTGGGTGCTTCATGTTGGACGGATGCTGATGATGCTGATGACGACATTTGTGGCCGTGACTGCGAGGACGAGGAGGTAAGACTGCTAGATGCAGGTTGCATTAACCACTGAAGGACAGATTGGCGACGATGTTCGTTACTTAGATTCACAGGGCCCTGACCCAGCGATGACAGGCCTGACGGTCCTGCAACTGACGATCCGCTGGCATGCGTGTTGTCGCCAGCACTGGAAGGAGCACCTTCTCTCGTACCTCTACCTCCATGTGCTACCCCCCTGTTTTTGTCGTTACCACCTGGCAAATTTCGTCTGGGGCCAAAATTAAAAATTAAAGGTAATTGTTTTGTTTTTATTAAAAACGGATTTTCACCTTTTCAAATCCCTTTAAAAAATTGCTGGTTAAATTTAATGAGCTGCTATCAACAATGCTGGGTGCGCAAAAGTCAAAAAACACGTATCTGTTATGTTTTGGTATAATAAACGGTATTTTTTGCACCTTTCAATTCACCTGTGGTGAATATAGAATTGCTGTTTTAAGATTTACGTAGATGCTGCGTCAATGACCAGTGCTGGGTGCGCAAAAGTCAAAAAACACGTAACTGTTATGTTTTGATATAATAAACGGTATTTTTTGCACCTTTCAATTCACCTGTGGTGAATATAGAATTGCTGTTTTAAGATTTACATAGATGCTGCGTCAATGAACAGTGTGGGTGCGCAAAAGTCAAAAAACACGTAACTGTTATGTTTTGATATAATAAACGGTATTTTTTGCACCTTTCAATTCACCTGTGGTGAATATAGAATTGCTGTTTTAAGATTTACGTAGATGCTGCGTCAATGAACAGTGCTGGGTGCGCAAAAGTCAAAAAACACGTAACTGTTATGTTTTGATATAATAAACGGTATTTTTTGCACCTTTCAATTCACCTGTGGTGAATATAGAATTCCTGTTTTAAGATTTACGTAGATGCTGCGTCAATGAACAGTGCTGGGTGCGCAAAAGTCAAAAAACACGTAACTGTGATGTTTTCGTACGATACACGGTATTTTTGGCAACAAACAACCTATGCTGACTACAAGATTGCTGGATTGTAATTTAAGTGCAAGGTGGATATATCAACAGTCACAGGTGTAATGGGTAAAATTGAACACCTATCTGAAATGTATACTGATAATAAAAGTGGAGTTTTGCAGCTAACAAAGAGACCTGCAGTTACTAAAAATGATGTTTATCCAATATAAGTTCAGGCTGCCCAATATCCAGGAAATATTTCAATAGCAAACTGTTAATAATAAAGATATTCCACTACAATGTCTACACTAAGTCTTGGTGAACTTTATCCAGTGTTCTTTATAGATAGAGCTTGTCTGGTTCCCGCGGTGCCCCCCCCCCCGTCCCACCGCCGTGAATTACGCGGTAGTGCTGCTTTAAAATTCTCTAGCTAACTACATAAAATGTTCAAATCTCTAATCTAACGAAATTGGAAGGATCACAGCTAATAGTAGAGGTTTCTCTGTGCAGAAATAGACTAATTTCGCTGAGCTGTTGGCCACAGGCAGAGCGCAGGTCCTATCCCTATGAGACGCTGAGAGACACTGAGGCTGAAACAGGAAACGCTGTTCTATGTTAAAACGAGGTCATGTGATTTTTCCAGCCAATCGCAACCATACACATCCCAGTCATGACGTCGCACACACATCTCACCCTGCTCTATTCTGTAATCTCATTTGCTGGCCGCCAAAATTAAGGAAGCGCCGAAAAAGGCGCGATCTTAATAGATGATGCACATATTTTAACCTTAATTATCGCATGATCTGGAAATTTCGATCACCATAAAAACCTTGCCGATTTCAACTTTGTCGATAAAAATCGCTCAACACTAGTACTGACTATTGTTGTAATTGCGTATTTGCTTGTATCTTTATGTGTCTGTATCTATTTATACAGTATAAGTGGGCACTATTATACAAATGTGTCTACAGCTTTGTTCCCATTGGTTAAAACTGCCCATGAGCAGTATTAAGATACTTTTTGTAGTTTCCAATGTGTCACCCTTAGTTTGCATTTCAAGATTTGTGCACAATTACTGTAACACTGCATGCTGCGGTCCGACTCCTGGACTGCGGCCATGTTCGGCACCCAGCTCCTGGCAGGTCTCACACCGCGGTCTGGGCTCTGGACGCAGGCACGCGTGCTCCCAGCGCTCACTCCGCTGCGATTATACTCCCCTGGCCCCATCCTGCTTCTTCCTCTATCAGCGCGCTGCTCGGTCTTATCCTGCTTCTGGATGCACCTTCCCTGTGGCCACTAGGGGCACGCATGTGCCGGTCTCCTGGATTTAAAGGGTCAGCGCACAGCAAGTAATTCTCTCTCCACCTATGGCCTTTGGGCAGGAGCTTTTTAGGGATTCCTCTTCCTGCCGTCTGCAACCAGTTCTTGGTGTCAGTTCCCTAGTGACATTCCATTGCATTCTTTAGTGAATCTGTTCTACTCCACCGTCTACATTTGCTGACCGTGCCTATGGCTAGTCTGCCCATCTACCGCCTGCTATGCGCTGTTCCTGCCATGTTTGCCTGGCTGTCTATCTGACTTTCTGCACTACGTTCCTGTCTGTTCCAGTGTCCACGTCTTCTGCTTCAGCTGTGACCACTAGGACCTGTATCAAGGGCACCGACCAGGGGGATCCCCTATGGCAATGTCCACTCTGCTTTGTGGCGGGCTTTGGTGAAGACAAGGGACCCCTTAGACTCTGTTCCTTGGTGTAGGTCACACCAACCCTACACGGTGAACAGAGGATCCACCTTCCATTCCTAGTGTCATCGTGACACTACAACTGGGCCATGGATCCCAATGATCAACCACTGCCAGACACCGTGAACCTCATGGCTGAGATTATGCGCCAGGGCAGCCATCAAAAGCAGCTGTTTGTGATGCTTCAGAACCTAGCAGTTAGTCACTCAGAAGCACCCGTTGTCCAGGCTCCCACAGCTGTCTCTGTTCCGGTACCCATTCCAGTTCCATTTATGTAAAGCATTTCCTCCTTACATCTGCCAATGCCTCCTTGCTACAATGGGGATCCCAAGGTCTGCCAAGGCTTCCTTTGCAGAACCAATGCATAATCCACTTTGAGGTCCTGACCCACCAGTTTGCCACTGGTTGGAAAAAAGTGGCCTCCATGATTTCTCTACTCTCTGGCGAAGCACTGTCCCTGGTTACTCACCTGTGGAAATGTGGAGATCCACTGATGGCTAACCCGGCAAACTTCTTGGCTGGTTTCACAAAGTGTTTGAGGAACCGGGTCGAGCCTCCTCTGCTGCCGCTTAGCTTCTCATTCTCCATCAGGGAGATTCCACAGTGGGACAGTATTCCGTACAGTTCCAGACTCTGTCCTCTGAATTATCCTGGAACAACGAGGTCCTGATCGCAACCTTCTGGGAGGGGTTGACTGGTTGTATCAAGGACGAGTTAGCGGGGTGTGATCTGCCCACCAGTTTGGATGAACCTATCACCTTGGCCGCCCACATCGATGTCCTCTTTTCTGAACGTCAACAGTAGGTTTAGCTACAATGGAAAGCTTTTTGTCCCCGCAGGAGTCCTTGTCTGGCACCCGTCTTTCACCGACCTCTTCAACCTGTCCCTTCTCATAATCAGAAAGAGCCCATGCAAGTGCATAGAGTCCACCTGTCAAAGGAGGAAAAGGCCCACAGACAAAACCTGGACCTGTGCCTCCATTGTGGTGCCCAAGATCACCTGTGAACGTATTGCCTGATCCGGCCGGGAAACTCCAGAGCCTAGGCTCCGTCGGAGTGGGGAACCTGGGCATAGAACTTCTCTCTCCACCATTGACCACGTTGGTCAGCTAAGTCTTTCCCTCTGGTTCCACTCTTCAAGTTGCCACCTTCATAGACTTGGATTCGGTGGGAAATTTTATCTATCCCGCTATTGTTGCCAAGTACCATCTGTCCATGGTTCAGTGAGTAGGGAGGTCCTCTCTTGTACTATCCGATGCTGCATACAACCCTTTACTCTGCGCGTCATACTGCCTTTCTCCTCTAGCATTCTTCTTTTGGGGCTCCCTTTGTTACGGGTCCTAACAACAACTGGAGAACATACACGCTGGAGCACCTGGTGCCCTTCTTCCTGCATCACGGTCCCATGGCCTCTGTGTCTAGTGGTGATATTGACTCTTCAGCTGGCTCTTCCTGCTCCCCCTGGTCTTCCAGCACACTATCGGGAATTTGCGGACATCTTCTGCACAAAACAGGCTGAGTTTCTCCATCCACATTACCCTTTTATTGCCCAATAGAGCCTCAGACTGTTTCCACTCCTCCCCGGGATAGAGTATATCCCCTATTCCGGCCTGAAACTGAAGCCATGATGGCATACATCAAGCAGAACTTAGAAAAGGGCTTCATCGGCAAGTCAACCTTGTCCACGGGAGCAGGATTCTTCTTTTTCGAAAAGAAAGATGAGTCCCTGCGGCCTTGCATTGACTGTTGGGGTCTTAGTAAGATCACCATTAAGAATTGGTTATTTCTGAACTCTTTGATAGTCTTCTGCAAGCTCAATCTTCGTGGCGCTTATAACCTGATCCTCATAAACGAGGGAAATGAGTAAAAAAAACACCTTTATCACCCGGGATGCCCACTATGAGTATCTTGTTAAGCCTTTCTTCCTCCGCATTCTTCCTCCCATTTTCCTAGCTATTACTTGTTTTTGGATAGTTTTATCACTTGTCCCCTGATGAACCCTTTTATAGAGGGAAATATGTAGAGACTTTTTTGGGACTATTGCAAAGGGAACAGTAGGGAATCTTCAGGGGTAGTCTTCGATAATTGGGATTGCCCTTTTTGATAGAGTTAGGTCAGACTGTAATAAGAGATAGGTCTCCTTGCATCTTTTGTAACCTGTTCTACTACCAAGCCTACAGAAATAGATACTGATACATTTGGAGGCAAAATGGAATGATGTATGAGATACTTAAGTTAAAGGAGATATTGGTCTCTGGGTTTACATGAGTAATCCAATTAATATTCTCTATATGTTGCTCCTGCTAAAGTGTTAATAGCAATTCATCCATTGTTTATGTATATACAGTTGAAACCAGAAGTTTGCACACACTATATACATCTCAAAACATCAGCCAGGAAGTTAAAGCTTGGGTGAAAATAGGTATTCTAAATGCACAATGACCCAAAGCTACTGCCAAACTGGTTACAAAGTGGCCTAAGGATAACCAAGTCAGTGTTTTGGAGTGGCCATCACAAAGCCCTGATCTCAATCCTATTGAAAATTTATGGTCAAAGCTAAAAAGGCAGGAGTGAGCAAGGTGACCTACAAACATGGCTCAGTTATAGCAGTTCTGTCAGGAGGAATGGGCCAAAATTCTTACCAGCTATTGTGATAAGCTTGTGGAAGGATACCAATGTCATACAGTTTAAGGGGAATGCTACCAAATACTAATGAAATGTATGGAAACTTTTGACCTTGCAGAAAGTAATAAAAATGCCTTAAATTATTCTCTCTCTAATTATTCTGGCATTTGACCAACATAAATAATTCTGTTAGTCCTAATTGACCTAAAACAGGTAAGGTTTATTCTGATTTCATGTCCGATAGGAAGAAAAACATACATACAGTATGTGTCTTTTATATAGTGTATGTAAACTTCTGGTTTCAACTGAATCTTATTTTTTGAGACCGTTCACTCCCTCTGTTTAGCCCTTTGTGCAGTATTTATGTTTCAGTAATATTTAGATTTTGAGGGAATCTATGTCAAAAGTATTTAATAAAATAACTGGTTTTAACTGGGTTTAAATTTTGCTGTGAATATAACTCAAAGGAACATCTGCGTAACAGGTCAGCCCATAGCTAGCTAGCTACATGTTACAAAATGAAGAGGGTGATGTTTCCAGCCATGCTTCCCGGTCATTACTTTGGGAGTTATGAATTCAGAAGAGTGAGTGAACTGTATTTTAAACTCCAATAGAAATGAATAGGGAGAGCAGTGCCTGTTATGAGCCAACCTGTTAGGGCGCATCCCCACGGCATAGGACAAACCGGCCGGTATTTGTCCTGTTTTGCACCCGTCCCCCCGGCCGCGGGGGGGGATTGCTTTTCTCCGCGATGAGTGGAGAAGAGCCCTCCCATTGAGAAGCACAGATTCCGTCCGAAAACCGGACAGAAGAAGGTGCTTGCTCAATGTTTTGCCGCCAGACCGCCGGCGGCAAAACCGCCTGATGGAGAACCCGTGCAGTGAGGTCTGCAGCATGGGTTCTCCATAGAGCACAATTGTGCTCATTTTCGGCCGGTTTTTTCAGGCGGTCTGAAAAACCGCAAACCAGCTGAAGAACCGTCCGAAAACCCTTGCCGTGGGGATATGCCCTTACCCAGACGTTCCTTTGTGGGAACACTTCTTTAATAGAAGGCAGCATAAATGTCCTGACAGGTTCCCTTCAAATCCAAGGACTAGACTGAATCATGCCCTGTGCAATCAGAAAAACCTTTCCAAAAGACGGCATTGGGAAAGGCATTCCTGGTTTTGCAGGATGGGAATCAATCTTGTCTTTGGCACTAAATACACAGCTTATGCACAGAGCTGCAAATTAAATGTAGCATGACCACACTGTGCCCTAAAGATTTTCCATGGCTTTATTGTCTGTTTAGTAAAAATTTGTATTTCCAGGAAATAACAATCCTGGAGCAACTTGTCTTCTAATACTGCATTGTGCTAAGCCTCTTATATTCCTTATGGAAATCTACAAGTCCATACCCATTCTGACACTATCAGTGTTGTCTGGATATTGTCAAAGTGTGTAAGGGAACCCCATTAGGCAATTTATTCTCACATTTCAAGGAACAACAACAGGAAATAAAAAACAGAATTCTAAGAACAGGTGCTCCAGAATTGTTATTTCATGGGAAATATAAGTAAATCAGACATGTCAGGAGGGCTGCCAGGTACTCTTTTCCATCAGATATTTATACTCATTGAGGTTGCTGATGGACTTTCACCTTACTGTCTTGTTCCCTTAGTTCATTAGATATTGCATTTCAAATAGGTTGTCTCACTTTGTGTCTTATGTGTCCTCTTGAGAAATCACAGTAGCTAGGGCTAGGAATAGATGAACATGTGCTGGAATGTGTGTTCACAATTCCTGGCTACCAACCATGTGACTATAATGCCAGAACTCCTGGCCACTAATCGTAAGACAGGGCCGGGGTCGTAAACTGTGACACAGAAATAAAAATCTAAGCAGAGGAAATGTGACAGAGCAGTGGAGAAGATACAAAATTTTTCATGACATTATAAAAACACTTAACAATCATTGAGTGACTTTTTTAGACATATTTAATGAGGTGGGAATAACCATTTAAGTACACTGTAGTACCAGTCATTTTGCTTACCTGCAGCTGAATACCAGGATATCTGAGTGATGTAACAGTCTGTTAGGTCACATGACCTGCACTCTGGCTGGCTAATAGATGTTGCGCTTTTCATGCTAACTGGAAGTTTGGCTTTCTGTGCAATCCTATAAGACTGACTTTGAACCTCCATAGGAATGCATAGCAAGTTTCACTGCAGGGACACACAACCATGCTGTGTGTTTCGCGACTCAAACTGCAGGTCACATGATCCAGTGGCAGCAGTGAGAAATCCTGGATCCAGTTGCAGGTAAGCAAAATTACTGGTACTACTGGGTACCTAGAAGCAATTTCTAATGACCCTGAGTGAAAAAAAAACCTGAAGTCTTCCGTTAAGGCAGGACTCCCAAACTCCAGTCCTCAAGGCCCACCAACAGGTCATGTTTTCAGGATAACCCAGAGAATGCACTGACAATAATTAAATAACCGGGTCAATGCTAAGGAAAGCCAGAAAACATGACCTGTTTTTGGGTCTTGAGGACAAGAGTTGAGGACCCCTGCGTTAAGGGATAAAAATGTTGTGATTGGAACATTCTCCCCAGGCTGCTGTACCTTTTCCAGACCATACCGATTCTACTTTCTAAGTCCTTTTTTCGCTCCCTGCATAGTCTGATTATGCAGTTTGTCTGGGCGCACAAGCATCCAAGAATTTCTAGAACCATATTGATGAAATCTAAAGCGGAAGGAGGGCTTTCAATCCCGAACTTGCAGGCTTATTATTTAGCGGCATCTGCAGTCAGAATATTAGATAACTTCCATAATCTCCATTCTAAGTCCTGGGTCCAAATTGAAACTGAAATGTATGGATCTCCTACAGCGGCAGTCCCCTGGTTACCCCCCTTGTGGCTTCCCAAAAATCGGTTGACTTCTCTTCCTCTCATCACACAAACAACGGTACGGATAATTAGATCTTTCCCCTCTTTTATGCCCATTTTAAAGTCAGGAGGTCCTCTTACCCCACTCACTGGCAACCCGGGAATTCCAGAAGCATTGAGCTCTGTAAGACTGGGGCTGGGAGGGGAGAAGGGATTTGGGATTTTTAAAGACATATATTGCGGCAGGACGGTCAAATCGTACGCTGCACTGAGGGATGAGTTTAGATGCCCCAGATACTCAAGATTGCATCATTATCAACTCCTCAGTCTGTGTTCGGCCTACCAGGGGCCTTTGGCTCTCACCAGAGCCCTCTCTACCTTCGAGAACTGGTGTTGCCAGTTACCTTGCACCACTCATTTGTTATCTAGGATTTATGGTCTGCTGACACAGACGGGGACTTCAACTAAGCCTGGCTTTCAGTTGGCATGGGAGAGGGAACTTTCCAGGGAGCTTTCCGAGGACGATTGGGCACAAGTGATGTCACTGGCCCGCAGGACCTCAGTTTCCGTAAGAATTCAAGAATTAAACTACAAGGTTATCTCAAGATGGTATAGAGTCCCCTCGCTTCTGCACACTATATACCCATCTGTCTCAAACCTGTGTTGGAGGTGCCATAATGAGGTGGGCACGATGTTGCACATCTGGTGGAAGTGTTCTCCCCTCCAGGCCTTTTGGGCTAGGGTTATTCACATAATTGACTTGATATCGAAAGTGAAGTTGACTAATGACCCAACTGTCCTACTTTTTATGCTACTTTGCGAGTCCCCTCGCTCCATCAAAGGTAGACTAATTGTCTTCCTGCTGAACGCTGCTAAGGCTGTTATCCCTAGGCTATGGAGAACCACAACCATTCCTTCTATAACGGATTGGTTTGAGGAGATACACAGAACCTGCAGGTGGGAGGAGATCAGATGTGATTCGGTGGGTGACGGTGAGATGTTTCACAAGATATGGGACGACTGGCTCAGATTTTGTGAGACTACCCAATATACTAGCTTTCGCTAGCCTGTATATATCCCGCTCAGTGTTGACCGACAAGTGATCCGAGTGGGTGGTGGAGGCTCCCTGACCCCGACTGGCTGATTCCCATTTTATTTTAAGTTTTTCTTTTCTATGGTGTGTTGGTCATTCCATGTGTAATGACCCTTTGGGTCTCTTAGTGCCACTAGAGGTAAAATGGAGGTTTTCGTGGTGACCCAGTACAATTAGGACCTGACAGGATTGAGGATCCTCGCACCCCTGGACTGGGTCATGACACCATACAGTCCTGCTTTCCTCCCTCCTTTCAGCTCCCTGGTTTTGTCCCGGTTCCGGTTTCCTCTTGTGTTGGGAATATGGAAGACCTGGAGCAGTTCATGAACACCTCCATATACCTGTACCACTCTATATTCTTAGTGGCAACTTCGACTATTAATAGTACATCCTCAAATACAGTTATCTGCTACCTGCTCCCGTCTCTTTTTCAGATTGTCATTCGCATATCACGACTTGCATTGTTAATTCGGAAGACATTAGTTTCTTAATGACTGTCAGCCATCTTTGTTTTATGTCATTGGAGCTGTAGTAATTTTGTACCTCTCTGTCCTGAATGTACTCTATGCATATTGATGTATACCACCTGTTCTTTCTGTTTCAATAAACTTTGGTTTTGAATTTAAAAAAAAAAAAAAAAATTTGTGATTGGTGCATTTTCTATTTTTCATGTAAATAAAGGGCGACATCTATGAATTCGCAGGAGCCATTTTTGTAACTTGGTGCTGATACACTAGTTCTAAATAGATATAGAGGAGTGCATAATATGAAAGTGTGAATGAAAGTGTTATGCACCCCAAATTTTTGGCACATAACATTCAAGATTGTTGCATGGAATGATAAGCACCAAACTTTGTATGACAGTTTTGTACCAAACTTTGGCGCATTCAAATGTGTCATCAAGCACACATTGCGCCAAATTTGACCAAACACCTGTTCATACACCTATAGAACCAGCAATATACAGCAAAAAAATGGCGAAGGCGAATTCATAGATGTCGGCCAAAGTTTTTGTTTCCATTATTCATTTAAATTTAGATATTTGCTTGCTATCTGGCTGAAAACTGTACAACTCTAATACTACTACACAGCAAAGACTGCTACATTTCTATCTACAGTAGTGTAGGAGATGTGATCTAAGCATCGGACTGAGCTCCTAAGTGATACATTTTCTACACTGGTTCGTTGTTGCAAAATATCAGAGTTCGGATTGCCTAGAGTGAATATAATTGTATGTATCATACTGGTGTTCTTGGATCCCATAGTCATTGCAGTTATAGGAGGCACTACAGATAACACCGCAGAATTTGTTTTAGGCACCATTCACATCTGGTTTTCTGCCTTTGTTTGGGGTATCTGCTGGAATATCGTACAAATTTATCCCGATGCAGAAACCATATATTTCACTAAATGGGGCAAAACAGTTCAATTTGGATTCCCTTTTCCCTATAGAAGTCTAAGAATGGGGCCTTACAAAGGAAACTTCAAACTAAACAACCTTCCTAAATTGCTCTGTAAGCTTTAAGGGGATGTACACACTACACTGCCAAACTGTTCTTATAAGGGGTGGTCCAGACTACACACCCAGACTGCTCTTATAGGGAGTGCTCTGAAGTGCACATGAAGACTGCTCTGGCAGAGGATTTTCCAGATTACACAGCCAGACTGCTCTTATAGGTGGCTCCAGACTACACACTCAGACTGCTCTTATAGGTGGCGCCAGACTACACACTCAGACTGCTCTTATAGGTGGCGCCAGACTACACACTCAGAGTGCTCTTACAGGGAGTGCTCCGGACTAGACATCAAGACTGCTTTTGTAGAGAACTCTCCAGACTACACACTCAGACTGCTCTTGTTAGGAGGGCTCCAGACTACACAGCCAGACTGCTCTTATATGGGGTACGTTAGACTACACAACCAGACTGCTCATATAAGAGGTGGGGTGGCTCCAGACTACATAGCCAGACTGCTCTTATAGGGCATGCTCCGGACTACACAACCAGACTGCATTCTTCAAACTACACAGCCATAGTGCTCTAAGGAGCTTCAGACTACACAATCAGACTGCTCCTACAGAGGGTGGTTCAGACTACACAGTCAGACTGCTTTTATAAGGGACACTCCTCACTACACAGCCAGACTTCATTCTTTGACCTACACAGTCAAAGTGCTCTTATAGGGGGCTCCAGACTACATATCCAGACTGCTCCTATAGGGGGTGCTCCAGACTACATGGTCAGAATACTCTTATTGGGGGCACTTCTGACGACAAAGCAAGACTTCTCTTATAGGGGGCACTCCAGACTACACATCCAGACTGTCCTTAAAGGCGGCGCTCCAGACTATACAGCCAAACTGATCTTACAGGGGATTCTCCAGACTACATAGCCAAACAGCTCATATTTGGGTTGCTCCAGACTACACAACCAGACTGATATTAGGGACAATGCTCCAGACTACACAACCAGACTGATATTATAGACAATGCTCCAGACTACACAACCAGACTGTTTTTATAGTATGTTCTTCAGACTACACAGCCAAATTTCTCTTATACGAGGCACTCCAGACTACACATCCAGACTGCCCTTATAGGGGGCAATCCAAACTACACAGCCAAACTGATCTTATAGGGAATTCTCCAGACTACATAGCCAAACAGCTCTTATATGGGGTGCTCCAAACTGCACAGCCATACTGATCTTATAGAGGATGTGCCTTCAGACTACACAGCCAGACTGCTCTTATATGGGGCTCCAGACTACTTCAGGCACTTTGATTGAAGACTCTATATTACATTTTGTTAAGCAGTGGGTCTTGCTAGTGACAAATCTTAACACTTCTAGTAGAGGGAAGGGGGAGGGGGGATCCACCAGAGTAATTTCTATCCTTTGCCCTAATTTTTGTTTTAATGCAGTAGAAAAAAGTGTTAACAAATTGGAGGTTCAAGAACCCCATTTATAGCTATATACAACTGTAATACTGTTCATCCAAGGCTCCATTAAGCACTTCTTATTGATCTGTACCAGGGTTAAGTCAACAGATATCTTAATTATTTTCTTTCCCATGCATAGATTACGTTTTTCCATGTTACAAAGGAGAATAATGCAATAATCAGGAAATGAGTCAAGAAAAACATAATTCATGCATTGTTAATTCAGTCTGACGTATTATTACTATTATACAGTCGTGCTTATAAATAGATAGTGGCCAAGCAGGGAAATTGATTTTGCACCATCTATTTGAGGGTACATTAGAGCATAAATACATGTAGAAAATGGTTTGCTTAATGCAAATGCTTTTATTGGGTTATTGTAGTCTGGTGAAAATGTGAAGATCTCTGCAAAGCATCAGTAACAGCAATCAGTGAGGTTAGTACTGTGCTAAAAATACAGAGAGTGTTGAATTACAAAACCCACTTGGATAAAAAGAATGAGTGATGAGTGCATTGAACATTAACGTGCAAATTGGGTGGTGGTTTGCACAAAGCATTAGAGAACTGTCTGGGGAACTATGGCCAAAAGTGCCTTAATGGGCCACCGAGTTATACATGAAATAAATGATGTGTAAAAGCAGGGTATTCCAACCAAAAACATTATCATTTACTTACTGACTGGTGGTGGTGTGGGCTCGGCTGGTTCTGTCACTCTCACACACTTAAAATGAAGCGGTGCTGAACCCTTGGTCCAATCAAATCTTTCAATCATATATCCAATGGTGAGGGTCCCAGCAGTGAGACTCCCAACAATTTAAGATTTTTTTTTCCATCCAGTGGCAAAGTTATAAACGTTTTTAGCTAGAATATCTCTATAAGGACTTAAATCACTGTAACTACTGTAGTTAGGAAACTATGACTCTCAGTCCATCCCACAAACCTTAATGAACATTACATTTCACCCTTTATTTAAATGCTCCTTCCCATGACACCTCTAACATCACAGACCGGTTTAGTAAAAAGCAGGCATAAGGCTAGGTCCACACAAAGGGGTGCCACTAGGTCAATATGGGCAGTACTACTGTCACGAGCCCTAATCAAAAAGGGGCCCACTGATACATTAAACAATAAGAACTAGTAATGGGTGGGAGCCCCATTTGATTTGGCTGTATGGACCCTAAAACGGTTAATAGATGACTGATGGCAGCCCTGGCCACACAGCATAGGACAAAAACCGTCAGAAAGCCTTCATCTTTTTGTCTGATGCACGACCGCAATTTTTGTCACGTTTTGCTCAAAAACCATGGTCCATTTTAGCTTTTTTTCATTGGCCCATAGAACTGAATATATGGGAAACCGACAGAAAGACGCCAGTGGATTTTACAACATGTCCCTAAAACCACGGGCACCAAAAAATGATCTGAAAACAAAATGACCTGTGTAGACTACAGGTCATTGTTTGTATTAAAGTCTATGGGCCTGAAAAACTATTGGATTTTCAGCGGTTTCAAAATACTAAGGGCGACGTGTATGATTGGGCTTTTCGCCTGTTTTTGGTGTAACCTGCGCCTCTCGGACGCAGGGATGCAGTGTTAGGCGCAGAGTTCGCCACTTTCAGCTGCACCCCGCATGAAGAGGCGGGCAAGGTGTAGGCGTTCCGGGGCGGGACACGGCGCGCTCGAAAACTCCGAGGCACGTACGATCGCGGCTCGCCAAAGCGCGGCGCAGTGCAGCGCTCGGCAGCTCCGATAGTCATACCTGGATTATTTTGGTCTAAATGCTCCGGCGGAGGCGAAGTGAAGCAAGAACGGAACATGCGAGGAAACATATAGAAGATCGCAAGAGAAATCTCGGCGCTCAGCTCCGTGCGGTGTATGATTCCAAAAAAAATCGCCTTTATAAAGGTGGAAGACATTCTCAGAAAAGAGCTCAAATCTCAAAAATAAAAAATAATTTTTTAAAAATCACTTTCCAAAAATCCAGAATGGCGCAACATAAAGAATTAGGATATTGGAAATTGCCGGTAAATACAGTAATTCAAATTCTGAAAGCTATTCTCATTGGTCGGCAGAAACCGACCAATCAGAATAGTAGCGACAGTGAACCATTAAAACCTATGGAGAACTATTGACCAATCAGAATCAAAGGCGGGACAGTTCAAAATACAGTAAAAAATGCAGAAAAGAGCTGATTGGCTGAGCTAGCGGGGGCTTGGCTATCTCGGCCAATCAGAATAGGAGCGACAGGGACCCATTATAGCTTATGGAGAAGTTTGAACCAATCAAAATCAAAGGCGGGACAGTTCAAAATACAGTAAAAATGCTGAAAAGATGTGATTGGTTGAGCTAGCGGGGGCTTGGCTATCCCAGCCAATCAGAGCGCGAGCTACTTCTCCCATTGTAGTCTATGCAGGAGATCATTTTTATTAGTTGTAAAATATCCTCTGAAAAAGAGCTCAAACATTCTATAAACATAAATCAATTCAATCCCGAACAACGCATTTGTCGCCGAGAGCGGTGCTACATCGGGAATTGCAATAGAGAGAATTGCCGGGAAATACAGTAATTCAAATTCTATTCTCATTGGTCGGCATAAACCAGCCAATCAGAATAGGAGCGACAAAGACCCATTATAAGCTATGGAGGAGAATTGACCAATCAGAATAGGAGCGACAAAGACCCATTATACGCTATGGAGGAGAATTAACCAATCAGAATAGGAGTGACAAAGTCCCATTATATCCTATGGAGAAGTTTTGACCAATCAAAATCAAAGGCGGGACAGTTCAAAATACAGTAAAAAGACAGAAAAGAGCTGATTGGTTGAACTAGCGGGGGCTTGGCTATCTCGGCCAATCAGAGCGCGAGCTACTTCTCCCATTGTAGTCTATGGAGAGATCGGTGCAATGCAATCTCGGCTCTCAGCGCCGTGCGGCATGGAGTATGAATAAAAAAATAATTTTTATTAAGTGTAAATCATTTTCAGATAAAGCGCTGAAGCCTTCTCTAAAAATAAATCAGTTAAATCGCTAACAACGCGTTTGTCGCCGAGACTGGCGCGATATAGGGAATTGCAATAGAGAGAATTGCCGGAAAATACAGTAATTCAAATTGTTTAAGCTCTTCTGATTGGTTGGCATAAACCAGCCAATCAGAATAGGAGCGACAGTGGCCCATTCTAACCTATGGAGGAGAATTGACCAATCAGAATAGGAGCGACAGGGACCCATTCTAACCTATGGAGAAATATTGACCAATCATATTCAAAGGCGGGACAGTTCAAAATACAGTAAAAAGACAGAAACGAGCTGATTGGTTGAAGCGGCGGGGGCTCGTCCAGCTTAGCCAATCAGAGCGCGAGCTACTTTCTCATAGAGTTCTATGGGGAAAAGAAATTCAGAGCGAGCTCTGTGATTGGCTAAGTTAAAAGAGGCGCCGTTATTTGGACCAATGGGAGAGGGAGCGACGCTCCTATGGGTTTTCTAATGCAAGCGGACATAAAACTGTACACGGCCGAAATCAAATGATAAGACTACAGAAGTTGTCCCGATGTGTATATATAAAATGAATAATAATATGGGGGTAAAGAAAAAAATATATTAAATCAATAAAATCCTGTTTATTTCTTTATTTTCGCTACACCAATACTATTGATCCTTGGCTAACGAAAATAAAGAAATAAACCTGATTTTGTTGAATTAATATTTTTTTTTATTTACCCCTATATTATTATTCATTTTATATACACATCGGGACAACTTCGGCAGTATTATCATTTGATTTCGGCCATGTACAATTTGATTTCAGATTGCATTAGAAAACCATAGGAGCGTCGCTCGCTCTCCCATTGGTCCAAATAACCGCGCCTCTTTTAACTTAGCCAATCACAAACAGAGCTCACTCTGCATTACTTTTCCCATAGAACTCTATGAGAAAGTAGCTCGCGCTCTGATTTGCTAATCTGGACGATCCGCCGCCGCTTCAACCAATCAGCTCTTTTCTGTCTTTTTACTGTATTTTGAACTGTCCCACCTTTGAATATGATTGGTCAATTCTCCTTCTTAGGTTAGAATGGGCCACTGTCGCTCCTATTCTGATTGGCTGGTTTATGCCGACCAATCAGAAGAGCTTAAACAATTTGAATTACTGTATTTCTCGGCAATTCTCTCTATTGCAATTCCTTATGTAGCGCCGGTCTCGGCGACAAACGCGTTGTTAGCGATTTAACTGATTTATTTTTAGAGAAGGTTTGAGCTCTTTATCCGATAATGATTTACACTTAATAAAAATGATTTTTTTATTCATACTCCATGCCACACGGCGCTGAGCGCCGAGATTGCATGGCGCCGATCTCTCCATAGACTACAATGGGAGAAGTAGCTCGCGCTCTGATTGGCTGGGATAGCCAAGCCCCCGCTAGTTCAACCAATCAGCTCTTTTCTGCCTTTTTACTGTCTTTTGAACTGTCCCGCCTTCTCCATAGGCTATAATGGGTCCCTGTCGCTCCTATTCTGATTTGTTGGGATAGCCAAGCCCCCGCTAGCTCAGCCAATCAGCTCTTTTCTGCATTTTTACTGTATTTTGAACAGGCGGGATGCCTTTGATTCTTATTGGTCAATAGTTCTCCATAGGTTTTAATGGTTCACTGTCACTCCTATTCTGATTGGCCGGTTTCTGCCGACCAATGAGAATAGCTTTCAGAATTTTAATTACTGTATTTCCCGGAAATTTCCAATATCCTAATTCTTGAAGTGATTTTTTGTATTATTATTTTTTATTTTTGAGGTTTGAGCTCTTTTCTGAGAATGTTTTCCGCCTTTATAAAGGCGATTTTTTGATTCATACTCCGCACGGACATCTTTTATGATTTCTCGCTGTTTTCCAGCCTGTCTCAAATCGGAATACATGTGAGGCGCAGTCCCGCACTGCGCCCATGTCCCCGCACTGTGCCTCACACACTGGCGAGGCGCAGGGAACTTTTCCCCGCATGTATGAGCGCACCTCCTCGGACGGCGAATCTTAGGCGCAGCCCCGCACTGCGCCTCAGTCCCCGCACTGCGCCCCACACACTGGCGAGGCGCGACGGACTTTACATGGAATGTATGAGCGCGCCCCGGCGCCGACATAAATCAAGCGCAGATTTCGCCGGAAAATCGGCAGAAAGGCACTCCCCGACGTGGCGAGATTCATACATGTCACATTAAATCCGCCGAAAATCCGACCGTTTTCATGTGCTGTGTAGACATAGCCTAACTGTATAAATCAGTAGTGTCAAACTAATTTTCACCATGGGCCCCACCAGCATTATGGTCACTCTTACCCCTTCAGCAAGTCATAATAACATCTTTGTTTTTTCCTCTTCGCCTTCTGAAAGCCATAACTTTTTTATTATTCCATCTACATAGACATATGAGGGCTCTTATTTTGCGACACAAGATGTACTTTTTAATGGTGCCATTGACTGTACCATAGAATATACTGGGAAACCGAAAAAAAATTCTGTGTGTGACGAAACGTGAAAAAACGTACTTGCACAATGTTTGCGGAGGTTTGGTTTCTATGGAACTCACTCTTCAGTATAAATTATGTGTTATCTGTATTTTGCAGGTTGATAGGATTCCAGCAATAACAAGTATTTAGGGTTTTCGTTATGTTTTAGCATTGTAAAAAAAAATGCAAACATTCTCTTTCTTAAATTTTGTACTGCAGCACCATTTTGTGTGAAATTTTTTGTTCTTCCACTCAACCACCTCAGTGAGGATGCATTTTTTGTGGGCTGAAGTTTACTTGTTATTTGTACCATTTTGGGATAGAGGCAACTTTTTGATCACTTTTTATTCCAACTTGTAGGGGATATGAAATGTCCAAAAAAAACGTAATTTTGGCACTTGGAGTTTTTTTCTTCTATGTTGCTCAGTGTAGGGGATAACGATGTAATATTTTAATAGACCTGACAGAGTGATACCAAGTATGTGTAACTATTTAATTATTTATTTTTATACTTTTAAACTTTTTTTACTGTAACTTTCAGTCCCTTTAGGGAAATTGACCACTAGGGGGCCCAATCCTCAGTACACCTTTCTGTATTATATAAGCAGGAAATGGCAGGTAGTGATAGAAATGCATATATGTCCATGATGGAAGCCTTCACAAGACTTCTAATAGCCATATTAATGTATCAGCACCCTGCCATCTCACTGTGTGGGGTGCCAGTGGGAGTAAGAAATGATGTGCGGCACCGTTTCTCACTCATTTAGATGTAGCAGTATCTAAGGGGTTAAACAGCAGGAACTGGAGCAGGCTCCATTCCCTGCTGTAAGCGGCTAGTGTCCGCTCCAATAAGCAGCTGACATCAGTCTCCTATGTAGTGGGATTACTCAGGAGGAGCTTACCAACATCAGGACATACCAGTATGTCCTGTGTTGGTAAGGGGTTAAAGGCCCACTGAAGGGTCTTAAAAGGTGGCTCGGGTGCCTGCGTTGGAGTGTCAGAGCTGTTCCACGACCTATGAGTTGCTGAACAGAGCAGTATGGAGGTGCCCACTTCATCTCCAAATTCAAGATGGCACCTACTCTCTGTGCTGGTGCTGCTGCCTCTGCCAAACACTGGATGTGTCCTTCAGGCAAAGTGGAGAGCTAGACCTTCTGTGTCTGGATCTTATCTGTCCCTGCTTAATATGTCTTAGTTCTCATGGTAAATGCTTTGGACGCCTGGATTCGGCCCCCATGCCTTGAATTTGATGCATGTTGTATAGATTGTTACATCATATTAAAACATACTTGCCAACCTTTTCTCTCCTGATTCTGGGGAAATTTTAGCCAAGATACCTGGAAACACCCATTTTTGCGTTGGGTTTTCATAAACTATTATGCTTTTGTGTCCCAGTTTGCAGGAGCCTCCAAGAAGAAATGTGAGGGTTAGCAAGTATGTATTAAAAGAGTTTTTTATTTTAGACGTCTCCATTTTATTTACTCTCCTCAGGCAAATTTATCAGACAGAAGAAGGATGACAGCTCTGCGCACCGTTGTATTATCTAAAGCTACAACCAGAGTAACTGTTTGCAATAGAAAATCACAATAATAGCCAATTGGCAGTAGTGGTATAGATGTCCAATGATTTTTATGACTATCCATGTGTAACGGCTGGGTAGTGGATCCGCCGGACCACCGCAAGCGATGGTAGTTAAGCCACGCCAGGGAACGGAGTCTAAGTAGCCCCCGGTTTTTCAAACCCGAGCCCGCCGCAAAGCGGGATGGACTTGCTGCGGCGTGAGGCTACCAGGTCGTCCCCCCCTGACTTACTTGCTTGCGGTGGCAGCCAAGGTGCAGGCGTGGTACGTATCGAGTCCGAGAGTCGTAGTCGTGGGCAGGCAGAAGGTCAGGGCAGGGGGCAGAGGTTCGTGGTCCGTAGACAGCAGGTAGGTCGGGGCAGGCGGCAGAGGTTCGGAGTTGAGAAACGTAGCAAGGGGTCTGGTAAAAACGGTTAAGGCGAGAGTATGCTTTTTGGAACGCTTTCTCTAGGTCCGGGCAACAAGATCCAGCAAGGAGTGATTTGTGGGACGTAACCTTAAATAAGGGGGAAACGCCTGGCAATTAGCCAATAATCAGGGCGCTGGCCCCTTTAAATCCCCGGGAACGAGCGGGCCGCCGGCCTTAGGGCACAGGCACGCGCGCCTGGCCCCCAGAGGGGCGGGGCGGGGAAGGAGCGTGGTCAGGTTAAGTCCACGGCAATGCA